>WOGO01003766.1:0-13948 GCA_015342085.1 Leptinotarsa defecta | reverse complement strand
GCCTTTCGTCACTCTGACATAAAAACAAAAAAATTATTTAAACATATTAAATGTAAATATTAAGGAATGAAAAAATTCATGTAATGTTGGGATACATCAATAAACAATAATCCGAAGTCAAAACATTTTTATTCCAATTTTAACGTTAATTATAAATTTGTTAATTAATAACTTTTTCTGAATTCTGAAAACAATTGAAAATTATAATTTTATAAAAAATACATTACAATTTTTTTAAAATTTTTCATTGTTTCAATGTCTCATGGCTAAAAACTAATTAATAATATTTTTTAAAAATATTTTACAGCTATTGTTAATAAATTTATTATAAACAAATACATTGTCCAAGACTCACTATTGTCCATGCAGGGCTTTATACCTAATTGTCGGTTTATATTTAAATCAGTCACAATATGAGGGGATTATCATTTAGAAATTAATTCTGAGAATTATGGTAAATGGTTACAGGAAAAGTTTTTCCCAAATTTATCTGTGAATTCGGTAGTCGTGACCGATAATACCCCCATATTATTCAAATAATCCAGCCCCCAACACAAATTCTAGGAAGACTGACATGGTGAAGTGGCTGCACGAAAAAAGCATTATATTCACCCCTAACATGTTCAAATCTGAATTATACGAGTTGATCAAGGTAAATGAAAAGCATCATATCAGATACAAATTTGATGAGGTTCTGCTTGAACACGGACATAACGTTTTGCGACTTCCATCCTACCATCCGGATTCAAATTCCATTGAACTCATTTGGGTTACTGTCAAAAATAACGTGTCCCAAAAGAATGTAACTTTCAAGTTGGAAGATGTGAGAAAACTGGCGGTGCACAAGTTGCAAGACTCCAACCTCATACACAAGTCAATAAAAATATTCTTGGGCAATCAAGTGGGGTTGGAAGCTCTTGGCTCCTAGTCTAAATTGGTAGCAAATTGTCAAAAACGACTTTCCTCGATAGGAAGACTTAACAGATTGTCAGATTGTCTCTGGTCTGGATTCCTGGCTATACTGGCCTGGAAGGTGATGAGGCTGCTGACTCCCTTGCAAAGGAGGAGGCTGCAAGCAGCTTCATCGGACCAGATCTTGTCATTGGCATCGTTTATGTTTTGCCAAACAAAGATTGAACACCTGGATGGCAAGAAGATGTATGGACTTCTGGCAGAATCTTCCAGGAATGGCTCACTCCAAGGCATTTATTCACCCTTCGCTTGATACCAAACAGTTGTTGGACTACAGTAGGGATGAACTACGATGTCTAACAGGCTTTCTTACTGTCATTTAAATTATTATATGCAGAGACTCGGACTGTCGGAAGACAGTGTGTTTCGGCTTTGCTTGGAAAACGATGGAACAGCAGAGAACATAATTTGTGCCTGCCCCGCTGGAGACAAGTTTTTAGAGTTCGGCAGATCCGTACTCTTACCAACTGACCTGAAATACCACTCACCATACAAACTAATCGGCTTCGTTAAGAAGTTTGGTTTATTTGGTCAAGTGGGAGTAGGTGTGAGCCGCAGTACACCCTTGCGGGTTGCGGTGGAGCGTCAAATAGGCACACTCACCTAACCTAACCAATACCTGCGCGATCGCTCGCCATCAGCCGTGGCATGTACTGTATATGATTTTGTAATTGTATGCTGTGCAACCGACGTTTACTTTTAAAAATAAAAAATTCAATACGTCACGTGTTACTGTTACTTCAAAAGTTCTTCGTGTTATTTTCTACATTTGCTATTAGTGATCATTCCATAAACTACCTAAAGATACGCAAATGTTCGAAAAATTGATCTGTTCTGTTTAAAATCTGTTTAAAATCTGTTTTTCCGTTAACCAGCTGTCGCAACCCTACGAACGACAACCCTCAAAAGTCTAAACTTGTGCGAGCTAAGGATTAACGAGGTCTCACCTTTTAACAAGTGATTCCTAACACGGCGTTATATCCGTTATCGACAATGATTTCTAAAATGGAACTGCCGAAACGAAATGACTAATCATATGAATATTTTTCCAGGTGAATATTCTTCAATTTCACAAATCAGATCAATAATATATGCGGAATTCTAACCCAATATAATATATTTGATACGTTTTTTTTCTGTTTCATCGTTAGATTTAATATTTATTATGTCGTATGAATTTCCGTTTCCATACTATAACTCCTACAACTCACATAGAACAGCGAACTTGAGTATTTACAATAGATATTTATATTATTCATTTTTCTGACCTTTTTCGTATGTATAAGCATCAATTATTATTAAACTTCTGGTTTCCTTATGAACATTTTAGTTCGCTCCTAAATTTGCTGGACATATTTCTTTAACCATTACTACGAATTCACTTGTATAGCGCCAGTCTTAGCGAATTTTCAAGGACATCTTGATTTATTTTAACATCAATTTGGCTCGAGGTGTATGTCTGCGGTCACTTATATAATCTCTTCCATACAAGACTGCGTTGAAATCGCTACTTAGAATTTTACCATCGATGGATGGTGGTAGATTCTTCGTGAACGTATAGGAATATTCGTGGATTATCTGTTTGTGATCAATATCGTAGATACATGAGTGGAGTGATGACTGCTAGCTAGGATCTTCCGAACTATTTTTTAGATTTTAGTACATTATCTACATCATTAATATTTTTTTTCAATAAAACTGTTTAACATAAAATCTTGGATTTACAATGGTATACAGAATTTATTAAGTTGTATTTTCATCGAAACTGAATTTGTGTACCAAATATCATATTGATCTGTCAACAGGAAGGGGGTCAAAAGTCACTTACTAAATTTGATCAAACAAACAAACAAACAAAGCAAGCTAATTAAAACCGTTCAATGAAAACGGCAGATTTAAAAATTTCTATACATCAGAAGTGGTTTTACGATCGAGCTACTAACAGCCATGTTCATTATATATTGTCTAATATAATATAAATTGAAAAAAAAATCATAAAATTATCCGAAAATAACAATTTTATTAAACAAAAAACTAAAATTACAAAGAAATAACATACTACAACAACCAAACAAATAAAAATTTAAATATTAATAAAAGCCAAAAAAATTAAAAATATTAACAAAAAATGAAAATATGAAAATTAAAAGATTTCAAATCAAGTTATGTCATAACGTTTCGATTGTTAGTATCCACAATCGTCTTCGGGTGATAACTGGACTTATTCCTCCGCGATCTGACTATTCATCATCAACCCAAAATCAAGTGGGCTCAAGCTGAAATCATCCACAAAGAGGAACACTGGTTTAGGAGAAAATTCGAAGAAGCCTCGTATATCTTGTCCAACAACGCATTTAGTCAAGCTAACGTAGAGATACGTAACATATGGAAACCTCTAATCAAGCGAAAAACGACCAACCCCCGCCAAACGGTCATCTCCCGTCAAAATCAATGAAGCGGAAAGAGGGAAGAGGGGATAGGTGAAAGCACTCGAATGACCTATATATAGTCAGATCTCGGAGGAATAAGTCCAGTTATCACCCGAAGACGATTGTGGATACTAACAATCGAAATGTTGTGACATAACTTGGTTTGAAATCTTTTAATTTTTATATTTCCATTTTATGTTATTGATATTTTTAATTTTTTCAATTATTTCAGCTTTTATTAATATTTCAATTTTTATTTGTTTGGATGTTGTTGTATGTTATTTCTTTGTAATTTCAGTTTTTTGTTTAATAAAATTGTTATTTTCGGTAAATTTTTTGATTTTTTTTCAGGGTTTTTGAATCAATTTATATTATATTAGAACTGATGAAATATCTTTTTATGTATAATTATTTTCAGATATACACTTTTCTGATTAACTTATTACTACAGAATTCTACATCCAATGTATAATGTAACAAATCAATTTTATGGAAATTATCAAAATACTTGTCAGAAATTGGTCTCTAATTCAGATGAGTTAATTATTCTTCCAGTAAGTAGAGTAAGAAGGCAACCCAGATTCAAAAATAAATTGAAATAAAGTGGTCCCAGATGCAAGCCATGTGAAACTTGTGAACTCACTATTCCCTTGGCCGAGAAACAAACAGGTGTGCTGGTAAACTGAGATTCTCCTGTTTAATACCTCCTCTCTCTTTTTCTTCCAGGTGACCCGTTCCTTTTAGTATACAGTCAATTTCAATCTCTTTGAAGGTTGTTACATCATTAGTGATTATTGAATACGCGAGATCCTGCCTCATTTATTAATTTCTCAAACAGGATTAAAACCTGAGCTATCATAGGTAGTATAAATCAATAAAAAGAAAACATTTATATAAATACATAAAAAATATCACAGGAAACAACTATGAAATAAATTATAAAAGCCTCCAAAAATATTCCGGGTAGTAGTTCAAAACAAATGTCAGATAATTACAATATGCTGTTTATTGATTTTAACGTAGTTTTGATTGGTGAAGTTTTAAGATGAGCTGCCCTTATGATATGCATTATATATTTTTTTTGTATATATAGATGTCTCAGTAAGCGTTTTTTTCACAGTATAACAGTCTACAAGAGTCAGATAATCTCAGTACTCAAGCTTTGTTCTGTATGGTCTGGAAGGAAGCTTTTTTTTAATCAACCAGAGAGAATTGAATCTATAGCAGCTTGAAGACATAATTAGTACTGCTCACCTTCAATTCTTCTCTTAAATTTCAAGTCATTAGCTAAGAGCATACGTCAGATCATGTTATTAGTGAAGATAACAAACAGTACATTGGATCCCTGGGAACTCCAGAGTTAGCTTGGTATTTGATTGATGAATTTTCCAGGTTTTATCTTCGAGATATAATAAAAAAACGTGTGCGTTTCGGGACGCCCGACAGAAGAGATAACTTAAACTAATCTAAGTTAAACTATTTAATATTTTCAGGAAAGAAAGTTTTTGGCTTTCTACTACTCCATCTTGAAGCAAAAAAAGGAATGAGGGAATCTTCCTATGAAAGGACTTTCTTTCAGTTTGTGTATGAAAGTTACTTCTTTGCATTATCTACACATCCATATATAGAGTTTCAAATTGATTACTTCCTTCAATTCTTTGGAAGATTCCCTCATCCCTTTTTTTGTATCAAGATGGAGTAGTAGAAAGACAAAAACTTTCTTTCTCAAAAATTAATCACTCCTAAAAATATAACCCCTTCAATTTTAATATTTTCTTTGTTCAACTTGGGACAATCTTAGGTTATTACTTGAATTTTATGTATATCAATATGATAAATGTAAGGAAAGGTTATCAATTAATAAAAATTTTCATTGATTATTTTGTGAATGTACACATATATTATAGCTACTTTTGTATGACCAAATAATCATCATCATTTTCAAGACACGTTTCAATAATGAAATAATATTATGTGTTTGCTGGTCAGATTTTTATAATACTATCAACAATACATGTCTACGCATATTAAACGCTGATCGTTTTGTCCGACGAGAGAGGAGGAGCCTGCCTACCGCTGACGTATGCGTGAGAGAAAGGCAAACCAGACAAACTAGCGCCGTTACGCGTTAGGTAACGAAGCGGTTCACCCTCCCATGAGAAGTTATCAATTCAAAAATTTGAGAATGTTCTTCACCATATTCGTGTAGTTTTTTTCAGTGATTCATTATGACTGACCTTGTCAAATGCCTTTGGAAAATCGATGTGAACAAAATCAACCTGAACATTGCCCAGCATGTATCTGTGAACATCGTATGAAAAGACCGGGTCTGTGATTATCAGAAATTTTACCGGATTCATTAATTGGTTACACTGGCAAAAACATAACAATCTGCCCTGACAGCAGACAAGCGCTATTAGCCTTGAACAGACAACATGTAACCAAGATTTAGCCAAAGGCTCGGTAGATGATAACATTATCCTAAGGTGGGTTGAAGGGCACGACAGGAGACAGGAGTAAAGGTAATCGTATTGCCGACTCTTTTGCCAAGGAAGCGGTTGAACTAAGAATTTTAAGACCCAGTGGCACCTACTGCATGAGAGAGTGTATGTTATGGCCTACACCTGCCGATATAAAGGAGAAGTCTCCCTGGAAAGGACAGGATGGACGATAACCTAGGAGGACAACTCCTCGGGAGGATGTACAATGGGTCACATGTGGCCTGAGTGCTATAGGCTTACACTCACCCTCCCTACTCTACAGATACGGAAAATTGGTAACACTACTGCCACTTTCCGAATGTAAACCTGAATGTTTAAAGGATTGATTGTTTCGAAAAATATAAAGAAAATTATTCATTTCAGGAACTTTCAATCACTATTATTTGAACCCTGTTCCAATAAATCAACGTTTAGCTTTTGTCGGGAAAATCCAACAAAGCATGAAATTTTAGGAAACTCATTCAATCGAAGTTATCTTTTTATTTACGATTGCTATCAGTATTGAAACACATTATATTCCCCGTTCCATCTGAAAATTCGATGAATCACCCACATATATTATGAATATAAATAGGTATGATTTGAAGGGCACCTTCAAGGTGAAGGTTCAGTGAATTTCAATGTGATAAATGAAGAATCAGCAATACTAAATCAGATAGAGAAGTGGAAAAATATAATATCGTATTTGAAAAGTTTGTGTTTGAATATCATTCGACTTTTTTCCGAAACTTTATGAAAAATAGGTTGAATATTTACGAATTGAATAATATTTCCGAATGTGTTTTAGGTGTTTTCGTCTTTATCATTTGTTTGTTTTCGTGTCTGTTCTATCATCTATCAACTTCTCTTTAGATGGCTTCCTGTGGTGGGAGAGGTAACAAGAGAATGACAGTTGTATTTCTTGGGAGGTTCCGTGTTATTTACCACATTTTCATCCAATGATTCATCATAGTCACTGATTACTCATATCATATCCTGTTAATATCAAATACGACTTGTTTTGATCGCATAATTGTACCACATCTTTGAACACTGCTTTTTTAACACTCTGTTTATTCATTTGATTAATCTACCATGAACTTCATTATGAGCGTTCATTAGAACTTCGATAATTAGCACTGCTGGAACGTACGTTAATGCATATTTATAATAAAGTGATGACTGTGATAGTACGTATCATTTCAAAAATTACCTGTGTGGCAAGAGAAATGGGAAAATGTGTTCAAAAACCGTGTTGGTGTATATTACCCAACGGACTTGACTTGAGAGAGCTGAAGAAAGGCAAAGATTTTAGTTTTTAACGTGCCACCTTAAGCATAGCAGAGAATACTTGTGATGTACTGTTTGGAACGTTTGGTGTAGTAATGAATTTTGCTGGAGTTTTATTCCAACACCAAACCGTTATTTTGAACACCTCGACACGTGTTTCTATCACCAAGTGATCATCCTCGAGAGGAAGATTAATCTACCCATTAGATGATACTGTATTTCAAGCGGGAATTCACGCTATGAGTTGTGTGCGGAGAGATTCGAAGAATCCAACCTCATATATAAGGCAAAAAAAATATTCACGGACAGTCAAGCGGCGTTGAAAGCTCTTGCCTGCTACCAAGCAACGTCTAAACTGGTAGCAAATTGTCAAAAACGACTCTCCTCAATAGAAACACTTAATAGATTGTCTCTGGTCTGGATTCCTGGCCATACTGGCCTGGAAGGCAATAAGGCTGCTGACTCCCTTGCAAAGGAGGGTGCTGCAAGCGGCTTCATCGGACCACTTTATCGGAAATCGGACATCACTTTAGGCTTTGCCAAACAAACATTGAACCAATGAATTGGCAAGAAGATTTATCGACTTCTGGCAGAATCTTCCAGGATTGGCTCTTTCCAAGGCGTTTATTCACCCTTCGAAGCTTGATACCAAACAGTTCTTGCACTATAGCAGAGATGAACTACGATGTCTAACAGGCCTTCTAACAGGTCATTGTCATTTGAATCATCACATGCAGAAATTCGGACTGTCGGAAGACAGTGTGTGTCGCCTCTGTTTGGAAAATGATGACACTGCAGAGCACCTACTTTGTGCCTGCCCAGCTGGGGACCAAATCAGGTTTTTAGAGTTCGGCAGAGCCGTAATCTGACCATATGACTTGAAAGACCACTCACCATACGAACTAATCGGCTTTGTTAAGAAGCTGGGTTCATTCGGTTGAGTGTGAATAGATGAGAGACAAAATAAACTCTTGCGGATTGCGGTGGAGGATCGACTACACCTACTCACTTTAGACCTAACCTAACCTAGATGAGAGTGACACATGCACTTCTCTACACAGTTGATAAGTGATCGTTGGATTATTGAATTTTTGATTGACATTACTAGTGGTAGCCCATCGCCCTAAGAAGGGAGGTTAATTATTTTTTCCAAGTTAATTTAGTTCATAGATAATCATACTGGAAATATGGGACCCCTATGAATCAATCGAGGTGAATTTGTCCTTGGAAGGCAGTGGATCATTGACCCAAAGTTTTTCATTTCATCACAAAGTGTTTTGGGATATTTACTTAATGCACTTCCGTGATAAGAGTCCAGTAATGCCTTCATGGTTGAGCCTGATATTACTGATGATGTGTTGAAAGAGTGCTGCCTGGTGTCAGATCTCGAACTCTTTGGAAGTCTCGTTCTTCTTCGATATTGGTTGATTATGTTTTCTGTGGACAGTTTACGTTTTCGTAAGGGGATATGTCGCCTTTTCTTATTCAAAGAGTTCTCACTACTAATTATTGTTTTAGATTTCTATTGTGTTCTAATACGTAATTTTTATGTCGATGGCTACTTGTTGAAGGTTTCAATTGTATCTAAATTTACTAGTTATGTGTTGTCAAAAAGGTACATGAGGCACAAACTTTTACGAATATGTAGGTAAGTAGTCTTTTGTGTATATGTATATTCAACTATTGAATATAGCTTCCTAAGACCTCAAATTTTCTATATAACTATTATCATTACCTTATATATAGTGTAACATATGAGATATCTTTAAATTATAGGCAGTTCTTTCTTGTTATTTTTTATTAATGAAAATTCGAAGATAATCAATTTTTTCAATAATTTCATTGATTTTTCAATTAGCATAGTTCTCGAGGAAAAAGTGAATTTCTATATCCTCATATACTATAAAAAATCATTCAATTTTTCCAAATTTTTCAAAAATGAGATTTTCCATCCAAACTCTTAAACCTTTCTTGACATACCTATGACATATCTTTTATTGAAAACTCTGAGATTCTTCATTTCGAAGAACAAAAGAGTAGCACATAAGTTAATGCAATTTTTTTAAACAGTATTACAAAGATTTACCACAGAAATTAAAATGATCACCTATGAAATACCTAGTAGAATAATAAGTTATATAAATCATTGAAATATATTGTATGAATTGTGAAATGAGGCCCAGCATGCTTTTTTAGGCAAGTCCTATTGATATTTGTGATCCAAATTCTACCCGATAATAATTTCGACCATTACCGCAGTTCCAGACGAAACGTCATTCTTAAAAACCTGCAGATCACGGTCAAGGAAACCAACAATAGAAAATTATGTTTCCAAAACAACAAACCATTGTTGAATATAACAATAATAATATTTTATAAACATGTCATCCTAGCTTTTCATTCATAAAAATGCCGAAAGCGCAGGGCTAACCACAGCGCTGCCTCTTACATTTTTCGATGAGTTATAACTCTCAAAAACAAATGAAAATACCAAACTCACCTGTTCGAACACCAACATTTCGGCCAAAAAAAGAAAACGTGAAATATAAAATTCAAACTTCAACGACCGTAACTTCGACACTCGAACATAATCGAAGAATCACAACAAATCCTGATAGAACAGCTGATGATCGTCGTGCTGAGCAAGTCCGATACGATAAAGCTCGTTCCACGGCGTTTAAACGACTGCAGTTCAACCGCCGACTGGTCTTTACCAGACTCGGTGATATCAGATCATTCACTTACGGATAAAAGCATGTGGGGAGAGACGAAACCGAGGACAGAACTTGTATGTGTGTGTGTGTGTGTAGCTTGCTTGTGTTTTCTATTTTGTGAGATATTGTGTAGTTCAGATAAAATTTACTTGTCAGAATTGTCTACATGTTGAAATTAACTGTTAGTCACACTCATATAGTATTGACCTAGGAGTTCCTCAAGGCTCCATTTTGGAACCACGTATCTTTTAACTGTAGGCTAACGCACACACAGAAATTTATATCATACTTTGGTCCAAAATTGTTAAACCAAATCCCTTTAGAAACCAGAGTCATTCCTAATAAACGCAAAATGAAATTACAACTGAAAGAATATGTGAACCAAAATTATAACAAACATAAAACCATATACAAACTCGAATAATGATAAGAAATACAAAATACAATAAATAACATAAATACAATATATACAATAATATAGTCTCTCCCTCACAATGAATTTAACTTTGATTTTGTGAATAATCAATGTAATCCAGGTTAGTCAGTTCTTTCCTTTTTGTTTTTTTTTCTAGTTTCTCAAGTAATCTAGTTTTAATGTTGAATTCATATTGTAGATTATGCTTACCTGAATAAATATTTACTTACTTACTATATATTAATGACATGCCGAATTAAATAAGCACAAATTGTATTGTCTTATTATAGAACTATTAAAAAAGTTAGCCCACTTGTGGTCAGGGTAGGAAAAGACAATAATGCATCATCAGACAATACCAAATTTCTTGGTGAGTGCATGAATAGCAACATGGCATGGGAGTCAAGTATAGTTTAAGTGAATAAAAAAGTTAATTAGGGCTACTATACTATTAGGAAATTAACATATGTATTCAAAAGGAAGTAGTTTCTAAATGTTTATTTTGCCCTTATATACTGATATATTCCACAGAAAAGGGTTATGGGACTAATATTCAAGTACCAAGAGTCTTGCATTTTATTTAAAATGGAATTATGTGTGTGCCATGTATATAGATTTACGAGTACATACTATTATTCAAGAAATATTAACACGATCACTACCGAAACTCTGAAATTCATTCGTTCCCAACGACAAGGCTTCAAAAACACTCTCTATCGGTTTTTGAAAACAGTCTATCTTTTTCAATCAATAATCTTTTTCAATAATCCTCCTCTAAAAATGAGAAATAAAAAAGATAAGATAAAATTTTTAAAGTCAAACTATGATTAACTGTTGCTTTTACTGTTCAGAAGAATATTTGTGTCAAAATGAGGACTGATAATGGAATTTGATTTGTGAATTGTTCTATTTAAATGTTTGTATATTATATATATGTGAATTAGTTTTTGTATATGTATGTATAATATGTGGATATATATGTATGTGTATGTATGTATTTCATTTGCTATATGACATATCCTATATCATTTTGTGATCCTGAAGGATTCAATAAATTCAATAAACATTATTATTATTTATCCGATGTCAACAAATTCTTCAGTCCAATAAATTAAACATTCCTACTGAGTGTTCACGAGACAGTATTGAACATTTCTCAACCTATTATACAAACAAAATTCTCCTTCTAATTGGAATACATTTTTTTCAGTGAACCTACAACGCTTTCAGACCTTTCAGACCACAATTCCACTTTCATCGCTTTTTCGTTGAGTGAAGACATGATGAAAGACCGAACCAGATCCGATGAACAAAGGATTGTTGTTTGCATGGCAAAATGGAGGGGCGTTGTCCTGCAAAAACATAATACCTACCTTCATACGACTTTCCGCATCTTCTGTCCCTACTTTTTTCTGTTTTATGTAGTCAGCAACGTCAAATAGTAATTCCCAGTTAAACATTTTTCAGTATTGGAGAACCTCTGCATCGATCGCTATTTTTTTTCTGGGTTATAGGAGCGTACCCAAGTTTGCATCTTTTTCAAATCAAACGCAACTAGAATGCCATGCTCCCACCTTTGCTTCTGGTCAATCAGACATGTAGGGATGTGTTCTACAGACATTTTTCCCATGTCTAATTTGATGTGAGCAACTCGTGAACAATAAATCATCTCGAAATAAGCAGTAAAATAAATAAAAACATGGTTGTGAAATGTTCTGTAGGAAAATTTGATTGCGATGAAATGGTTGATCAAAGCCTTACCAGAAAGCTTTCACATAGATATGATTTTGTTTCAAAAGTTTCGTCCATTTTTAATAGTCTACTTTGAACTGTAATGTCTCAGTGATTAGTTATTCAATTTAATCGAAATAAGCATCATTTGAAGCAATGCACTTTGCCAATGTAACACAATTCGGGTAATTGATTGAAATTGTATCAGTAAGTGCTAGTGATAGACTTGTCAAGTAATGAGGCAAATCGAAACGTCTACCATTGAGATGCTATTCTTCTGACGATGATAATGATGATATCATATTCCGCCTGGTACTTAACCGATATCCGATAGTTAATATTAACCATTATTCAGTGACAATAACGCTTATTGTGCAATTTCAACACATCCTTTGTGACGAATTGCGTAGGAGACGGCATTAATAAGGCACCAATTGGCTAGTCCGAAGAACAACCGACGAGCTTGCTTCGACTACAAAGACTTTGTTCTACGACAAAAAGACAAACTCGAATCGCGAGATACGTGAGGATTCGCATTCATTGTGCCGTGTGCATAATGAGAACGGAGACAATGCTCAAATTTTTAAATTTTACGGAACAATTACGGAGAAAGTGAAACACTGTTCTTCTCCTAATTCAACAGTTAATCATATTTCGGAATTCTGACATTCAAACAAATTCGATGAATTGGTAAATGAATGTAAATTTTCTCATGAAAAGTGCAAATTTTCGACTTTTCCAGAACTGGTTTCGGACGAGAATATGCTGCTTGAAAATTCTCATGATTCTGATTTATATACATTGAACATCTTTGCCTTCTCTAAAATCGATATTGTTACTGCTTCAAAAAATTAAGAAATAAACTCACCGCAGGCGTTGACAATGTTCCTAGTCTTGTGATAAAGGACTGTATCGACGTTCTCTCTAGACCTCTAATAGGCATATTCAGCTTAATCTACTTGTGCCTTACCTGAGCAGTGGAAAACGGCTCGAATTTGTCCGATATTAAAAAAAGGCGACTCTGGCGATATGACAAACTATAGGGCAATTTCAATTTTATGTAACTTTTCTAAACTCTTCGAGGTATGTGTGCAAAATGTACTCCCATGTTCAAAAAGTTATTTCTCCTACTCAGCATGGTTTCGTACAACAAAGATTATGTATGACAAATCTTGCAAGTTTAAATCGATATCTCTGTACGTATCTGGACAACCAAAAACAAGTCGATGTTGTTTATTTAGACTTTCAAAAAGCCTTTCATCAAATAGACCATTATGTTCTTCTCAGCAAATTGACTCTCTAGCCAACTGCTCACTCTAATTGAATCATATCTAGTTAACAGAAAACAATTCGTCGAATATGAATTTTCCAAATCGGTTCAGTACGTAGTTACATCTGGGGTACCACAAGGTTCTAATCTTGGACCTCAGTTATTTTTAATTTTTATTAATGACTTGGGAACCTCTTTGAATATTTCTACCCTGCTATTTACAGAAGATCTGAAACTATATCATAAAATAGACGACATTACTGACTGCCAACGTGTACAACATGAATTAGGTTTTTTATCGACCTTTTTTGGGTAATTGTTACCTTCTACAATCTGAAAAATATAAAAATTATAATGGAGAACTTTATACAAGTGTAGAAGGGCAAACTTTTCAGTTTACCCTGCGTAAAAATCAAAGTATTTTTCACAAAGAAAAATGTGAAATTGTAAAAAATACTTTGATTTTTATATTATATTATTATTTTTATATATATAATTTTTATATTTTCCAGATTGTGGAAGGTAACAATCACCCAAAAAAGGTCGATAAAAAACTGATTTTTTCCTCCACAAAATATGACTTTCGTTGAATATAAATTAGGTGTAATCAAACTTTGGTGTAAAAATCATCTACAACTGAACGTATC
>WOGO01003765.1:0-13949 GCA_015342085.1 Leptinotarsa defecta | reverse complement strand
TATAATATTATCGAATAACGAAATTTAATAGCTTCCTAACTAGGTATATTATTAAAGAAGAGCTGTCGGAAGGTATGTGGCACTATATCGTTTACTTGAACTATACCTACTTGATTGGTTAAGCATTAATGCTCTATTGCTGAAAATCGCTTCGTAAATGAGCCATTATTTCTTGAGGATAAATAATGATTATTGTCGGTTATCCCTAAAGTTGCGTATTCACCAAAAAATCGAGCACGAGCGAGCATGAGCGAGCCTTCTTCTCAATCTTTTCTGAACGCAAACATCTATACGTTCTCTCGCTCGCTCGCTAGCCCGTACTCACCAAACGATTATTGATGCAGAATGCTCGTTCACTCTTGTTCGCTCGTGCTCGCTTTTTTAGTGAATACGCACCTTAAGAGACAGGCATATACCAACGCGGACTTTTTTGTAGACTTTCTTTAAGGTGTACAATACTGTAGCACATTTTTTTGTTCAATCTCGTAAAAACCTCTAAAATCATCAGTGTTTCTCTAATATATTATTCATGTTATATACATAAAAACTTTCCTCCTGAATCACTCTCATCTTATCTAATAAAAAAAATCCACATCATGTGTAGTATTGAAGTTCTAAGCATACGTAGGAACAGACAGCAGAAAGCGACTTTGTTTCATACTATTGATGATAACTAATAAGTTACAATTTAACGCATAGCCCAAACCCTAGTTCTTATACTTCAATGATTACAATTACTCTTATGTTCGCTCTCGCTGCAGTGTCTAGAGTCTAGACTAAAATTGAGTCCTAAATGTATTACCATAATTAGAACAAATTTAGCGAGATATTCTTATTTGTACTCTCATACTGTTGCTTCTAATGTTCTTATGTCTATCACTGAATTTTCGTAACATGATCGGTTATAAAAACGTTCTCCGTTTATTGGTCAGTGCTTACCTGCTTCCTCATTTTGCAGTAATTGAGAATAATAATAATTCCAAACGATCATTTAACTTTTGTCAAGACAGAGTCATAAGGTACAAGTTTCACAAGCTTTCGTTAATTAGACTGTATTATTTTGTTTATAAATACACTTGTACATATATTCACATATATTTACACTTATTTTCAAATATAGTGAACGTACTTTATGCAACAAGAGATATTATGTGCTGTATAACATTTTTTAAATCTTGGTAGTGGGTAATTCGCACTGATTTTTGTTTTAAAGATATAAATTATGAACCAATGAGTGAAAGTTAATTTTAAATATCTTCTTTCTTTCTGAATGAGTCTGTTCTTCAGTTTTTTTTTCGTTTCACATACTGTTTTCGTATGAAAAATAATATTCATATAGTTTTTTCTCGAAACGTACTGAAAACTAACCTTTCGAAATTTTATCATGTTGTAAAATAGTACCCTGTATATATTCAGCTATATCACAGTCGTTTTCCACAATTTATTGTTGTAAAGGTATATCAAACCGAATAAAGTAAACGATAAGTTAAAATAATTAAGTATCGGACCCAAGCCACTGAGTTATTCTCAGGCGCGGTTTCGCTTCCATAAGTTAGTTTCGACCACGGTTGCGCACCGCTAGATGTTTGGGCTAATTAATGGACTTGTTACATAAGCTATTCAATTAAATTTTCAATTCAGGTGCGGATTCTTATTGAACTGATGTTCTGTTATTATCATCGTTAGATTCCAGAGTTTTTCAGTGATAAAATGTACCAGACCTGTTCGACTGATTAAAATTAACATAAATTGGTACTCATCATAAGCACCATCAACATAATTTGTTTTGATTATAGTTTCGGAAACTCAATCATTTTAAGACATTTCACGTAGAGTTAAAAATGTGGAATTCGTAGCACATGTTTTGAAGTGATAACTTCTTATGGCAGGGTAAATCGCTTCGTTACGTAACTCGTTACGGCGTCAGCCTCTCTGCCTTTCTCTCATGCATATGGTAGTGGCAGGCAGTCAGTTCCCTTCTCTCTTCGGACAGACACTTCTCTCTCTCTCTTCGCATGACTCAGTGTTTATTGTGCGATAGACACTTATACTGTTGACATCCCTTTTGAAGGTAATTATGAAAAAAATTATGAAACGAGTAGAAGATGATCCTCGGAATATATTACTGAATCTCCTAACGAAAGGTTAGTTAAATAACATAATGTAATACGATTTATCAATAACAAACACGCAAAAAGTCTACCGCCGCAGCGTCAATATTTTTAAGTTCTATATATCTTTAGCGTCAATAAAACAATACAGTAAAACAAGTCACTACATTAAACGAGGTTGACTACTCACTGGATATAATGAAAATTATTGAATTAAAATTTACTATAAATCGTTATTTGTTTTAAAATTATGGATTACCGGTAAAAGCCATGTGGTTGAAGAACAAAGAGAGAAAGACATGAAACAATTGACATGTGATTAAGTTTGAAGAAGGTGTGTTTGTTTGTCTATGATAAAAATATGAAACAAAGGAGAGCTGTTATGATGCAAGTGTGATTATAAACATCTTCTGTTATATAAGTAGATCAATGAGAAAGCCGAAATCAACTATTTCCAATTTAATATTAACTTATCGACAACACCCTTATTAGGTTTTGAAGAAAAGCAGTGAAGAGGTGTTGTTGAATGAAAGAAAAACTCTGTCATATGGAGGTTGGAAATTTGTTCAAAAAAGAAAATATTTGAATTGTTATGAATTATATTAATGAAAACCAGAATTATTACTGGTTTGGAAATCATGTAAATTTTTATCGATGTGTAATAGGAAGGCATAGATTTCACTGAGGTGATCAATATCTGAACTTGTATTAGGGCAATTATTTGATTATAATTTGAATGACATTTCCAAAAATAACCTTTTAGATGTATTTCTTTCAATTGATGAAATTTTAGTTGAATTATAGTCCATTTTATGAACTTCTTTGGAGACATTATTACTGAGAGCACATCTCTCAGGATGTAATCTACTATCACTTTTGTGTGAACTGATTCTGGCTTTGAGTACTCTTGACGTTTGACCAATATATTCACTACCACAATTTTAACATGGAATGAAATAGATTAATTGAGATTGATAGTAATAGGAGTTCTATCTTTAAGTTTCGAAAATACTTTATTAATGGTTAATATGGTTTTGAAAGCTATTTTTACATTAAAATTTTTGAAAATTCTGCATAACTCAGGTGTCATATCGCTTATAAATGGTAAAGAAGAGAAGACTATAGGAATTGGAGGTTGATCAGCCCCAAATGTGACATTGTCAGACTGTAACAGATTTCTATCCAACTGGTTGTTATTTTTTATTTGAATGTCAATGGTTGACGTACTAAATAAGATTTTCTTAAGTAGAGAATCTGGGTAGGAATTATTGATTAATAATTCGAGAAGTATATTTAATTTTTTTTATGAAAAGAAGGATTGGAAATCTGCAGAATGCGGTTTCTATGAAAAGTTTTTTATAGAACGGATGCTTCGACTAGTTTTGCAATTTCGTATTTTAGTAAATCAATAATCAAATCATTTACATATTTTTATGAAAACCTGATTGAAAGGTATCACGTTCAAGATAATGCCTACCAGATCGCCTAAGATATATATTGCTAATAATATTTACATGAACATACTATATTATAGTATGTTCATGAAATGTTTCATCGCAAGCTAAATAGGTATTATTAAAAAGGTACACCATGGTACACTATGGTATTCTAAGGTATCAAGGGGAAAAATAAGAGATGTGAAAAAAATATGTCATCATGGCCACCTCAATAAGATATAGTTTGGTGATATTCTTACAATTGTTGTAGGGACCGATAATGTAACAATGACGTTTAAAATGAAATGATCAGACTGAGAAACATGTTCAAAGATAATTGAAAAAAATTATAAAAATAAACTATTATTAAAAGGCAAGCTTCCATTAACATATTCGGAAAAGAAGAATATATACTCCTAATTAATACATTACAATGTATTACACAATTAATATGATATATAAAAGTTTCTCCCGAGATTTCTTCTGAAGATAAATAGGAATACAATTTATAACTGATCTTGACGTAAGTAATTCTAAAAACAAATTAATGTTTTTTTTTTTTCAGTACATTGAATAGAAGATTTTCAAAATGTTTCTTCACAATTATTTTATGTATGCATTATTTTAGCGGTGGGCCGCTTACTTGGTGATGAGCATGATATATTTGTGGCTTCACAAGTGAAGCAAAAAAGATGCACTCAAGTTTCTTACTTATAATTTCTGAAATTCCATATGAAATGATAACAGAAATCGGTCAATCAGTGCCTAATAAATGCATTCGTTATTGATCCAGAAAAAAATTAGACTTTTCCTCTCCAGCCATCAGCCATCGCAAGTAATACCAATTATTGTAGAATGTTCAGTGCTTTCTCTTCGAAGTTTCTCGGATCATGACTTTACCCAAGAATTCTCACCAATTTATTTCCTTTGAAGACTTAGCGGCGGAAAACTATAATTATGAAAATCACTCACAATTTAATTTTTGAACACTTTTTTATATTCGACAATTTCATTGGATTTTCCTTGAGGGAGGAATTGAAATTTGAGTGTATATTAATGATATGAACTGGCGAAATGGTTAAGGCTATCGCGACCGAGGTTTTTGGTGTCATTATTTTTTGGGTTTGAAAGTCGTGGATTTTCGGAATTTCTTCCTGATGTTTCGCTAGCGCGAGTGGCTAGCTTCCTCAGTGGTTTATACATCTTCAATACTGGATATTACGGCTCCTTAGGTAGTTTAGTGTGCTAATACCTGTCGTAGGTAAATTACGTATGGTGTGTTTATGGTGATTCAGATAGTACCTGGATTTGGTAAATTGTCAATAACGTTCGTTGACCCTTTTCTACCTGCCGTCATACTGTTTGCTAGTCTTGAACTTCTCATAATGGGATTCCATGTTCGATTGAGGTTCACAGCTTCTTCTTTTCTGTTGAAATTATCCGTATGTTTGTGGAGCATGTCTCACGGGGAGTTACTTTCAATGGAGGGGAAACTTATATGAGCAACTAGACGGCCTGGCGATGGGAAGTTCACTGATGGGAAGCTCAGTGATAGCCAATTAATGCATGAAACATTTTGGGCAGAAAGGAATCACCACCTTTGAAATAAAACCGATCATGTGGCTACGTTACGTGAATGACACCTTCGTCATCTGGAAACATGAAAGAGACGCTCCGACCCTTTTTCTTTTGTGATGTTTGGGTGTTGAATGCTCAACATGGAGACGAAACAGGAGCAGCGAATAGCATTCTTAGAAGTATTAATTGAACGATGTGGTGCTAGACTAACTCACGATGTATACGGAAAACCCATGCACTCGAATAGGTACCTGCACGCATTATCAAACCATTATCCTAGTCAAAATAGAGGAGTCATCTCCACTCTAACGGAACGAACTCAAAGAATCATCTAGTGAACTGAAACATTTTCAAGTGACTTTGAAATCGAATGGATACAGTGTACGCAAGATTAACAAATACCATGAAACTAAAGATTTCTACAGCTCAAAGTGGGGAGAAGGCTCAGATGTTGCACGCGCGTACTTACCTCATATCCATAGCAGCATGGGTATATCGAATACTGTGCACTTGTGCGAAGGTATACATCGGAATCACCAAAAGATATATGAAAACAAGGCTGAAGGATCATGAAGGAAAATGCAGACTAGGTCAACTGGACAAGTCAGCTATGACAGAACACGCACTCAGAGAAGGAAACCACAGGATTCTATTTAAAAACACAGAACTCATCGCCTACGACCAGGGATATCATAGCCGACTGGTATGGGAGGCAACAGAAATACACAAACACCTGGACGATTTCAACATAAAAGAAGAAGCTGTGAACCTTAATCGAATATGGAATCCCATTTTGAGAAATTCAAGAATAGCAAACAACATGACGGCAGGTAGAACAGAGTCAACAAACTTTATTGAAAATTTCACAAATCCAGGTCCAGACTACCTGGATCAACATAAACACGCTTTACGTAGTTTTCCTAAGCCAGGTACAGATATTAGTACACCAAACTATCTATGGAGCCAACATAAATACGCGTTTCGCAGCCGTAATATCCAATCATCGGATATATTAACTCAGGATGTATGCAATCTGAGGAAGTTAGCTACTTGCGCCATCGAAACGTCAGGAAGAAATTCCAAAAATCAACGGCCTTCAAACCTGGAAAATAGTGACACTGACATATACTGGGTTTTCAAACAATTTAAGCACTTTTCCCAATTCTCGGAACTGCAACTCTCCTCTGGAAACGCGTTTTACCAAACAAGTTGATGTCTTCAGAAGATGAAAAAAAAATCATTCATCACTCTTAAACTGGTTTCCATTTATATTCAACGGGGTACACTTTCACGAGAAAATTTCGAGTAGAAATTTGGTGATTGGAAAATGTGCTTGTTTACATGAATGGAAAAATAATAATCTTTCATCTAGGACAATTTCTGACCATTCCAACGTTTTAGACCTAACATTTCCTAAGTATTATACAAGGTTTTCGAAATCTGTGAATAATAAAAACTTCATTTCAAAATATGCAAGCATGCAATTCCCTAGATTCAAATGAAATAACACTTTGATGAAAAAGAATTAACGAATGCCTTTAAGAAATGTCTTCGGATATATTTTGAAATGAGGATTGCTCTTTCATGAAACGTTCAGAATATATATTTTCTTCGTTTATTATTCATCATCTGAAATCACGTTTTCAATTAAAACCATGTTTGCAAATTGATTGCTCCAGCAAACTTCCTGAAACTATTCGACATGTTGACCATTTGTCAAATGTGTTTGAGAAAAACTGAAATGTCTTGTCTAATATCGATTATCGATATAGGGAATATTCCATGAAAGTGAGACAAGATAATCTCAGAATTTCAGTTGGGAAAATTAAGTTCAGATCCAGAATTGAATGAATCATCTACCATGGCTAGTGTTGATTGTTATGACTGTTATGACTAAAATTGTCCTGATGATGCCAACTTGGTTAGCGAAACGCGCCTGTAGAGACAGTATTTTTTCTGGTGTGAAAAAATATTCTCAATAGATATACCTAGTTAATATTTCAAAAGTCAATGATGGAAGCAGCTGCAAGCTACTAGCCAGGAATTAAAATAATATCATTATTTACATAAGCCATGTAACGTACGAAGAGTTAGTATCGGTCCTGATCATGAATCCATGAGCTCTGTTATTTTTTTGCAATATATTTATTATGAGCGTCAAATAATAGTTTAGAGTCATATAAAACTCCCTTGACTTCAGATGTTTTCTTTAATTGCTGTCTTAGTGGTAAATATTTTCGTTTCTTGTAAACGTGATAGAGTGTCATTTTTCATGATTAAGAAATAGAGAGTTATTCTCGAAGAATTTCACAAGGCTTTCGATATCGTTTTGTATGAGGAGTGAATCGTTGGTACATGCCACAGTATGGAATACGTTCAAGTTGTCAGCATACATTAAAAAATCGCAGTAGGAGAAACAACTAGATATATCGATATAAATGTTGATGAGGAGAGGCCCCAAATTGGAGCCCTGAGGAACTCTGGAAGTAATATTGATGAATCTTGAACTAAACTTTCCCAAAGTGACTGCCTGAGACCTATTTGTAATATACCATCGAAACCATCTTAGCAAATCACCGTGTGAACCGAATTCTGCCAGCTTGTCCAGTAGAGTTGTATGATCCATCTTGTCGAATGCCTTGCTGTAATCCTTATAGATGGCATCAACCTGGTAGTCTTTGTCCATTTTCTTCAAGAAATATTCAGTATAGATAAATAAGTTAGTTTCATTGGTGCGATGTTTTACAAATCCGTGCTGCTCTTTTGAGGATCCAACATCAAAGTATATAAAGTCACAAATGATTGATTTAAAAAGTTTGGAAATTGAAATGTGGGGCGTTAGTTTTCAAACACTAGCTTGTTACCACTTTTGAAGCTGGGAACTAAAATTGCAGTTTCACATATTTTTTGTAAATAGCCTTCTTTGATAGACTCGTTGATTGAAATAAATAGGATATGAGATATTTCTTGAATGCATTGTTTTAAAAAACAGGTGGTTATGTAGTCCACGCTAGGTGCTTTTTGGGGAAGATCCAGTATCTTCCTCAGATTGATATTTTGAGGGATGTAATAAAGACTAATGAAGAGTTGTCGGCTAATCTTTTAGTATCTGACTGATTCATTCCAATTGCCAGATTAAGTGAAGAAGCTAAAAACTCTAAAAAACATAACATATCTTCTGCCCTTTTGTCTGTATTCTTTATAGCATTGATTGTGGAGTGACCGCCATTTTTCGACGTTACAAACTGCCAGATTCGGTTGGGATCGGAAGTTACTTTTTGGTTTCTTTTTGGTTTATATATGTGTTGTAGTCAAAGACGATCAGAAATTTTGACCTGCCTCTCAAAAGTTTAAATGTTAGGTTTTTTCCTGACAGTCTTTATAAAATGTGCTCTCAACCTATAAGAAAATTCAGTATATTCAGCATATTTGGGTACATATTTTGTTATGATTGTATCCATACTAGTATACATTTGAGAAACACTATCTCCAGTGTTTAAGTGCAAAAACTCGCTATCCCAATAAAATGGCCCAAGTTCCGTGCGAATTGAGACAAAGTCAGCTTTGTTAAAGATATAAGAAGGCTTCTCATGACATATATAGTTGGTTGAAGCAGGTAAAGTTTTAATTTTATATCGAATTATATAGTGCTGTGTCTCTCATCCTCGGGGACGAGTGGAAGATTATTAATTGCAAAATTATTATTTTGAACTAAATCTAAAGTATTATTGGACGAATTCATATAGGAATTGAATTGGGAAATACTAAAATAACATATTGAGTCAATGATAAGGTAAGAATTCACATCAGTAAAGTTCAAAAGGATACAATTTTTGTTCACATTGTCGGGATGCCATGTGATATTCTGGAGATTAAAATCCGAACAAATAACAAAGGTGCCGTTGACGTTATTATTGATAATGTCAGCAAGCTTAGCGCAGAAAATAGTTAGTGATTCGGAGAATACTTGCTATAAAGACTTCCAGAATAACCGAAGGTGATGCGGAAACACCATTATTTTCATTCAATAGAGCAAATCAAAATACTTCCGCTTGCTAATTTTCAGAATATGAGGCCTGTTATTTTTAAACATACGGCTAACCGACTGTCACCACGGGGCACCCTGTCAATCTACTGATTTTCAAAAAACAGCACTAATAGTGAACAAATTGCACAAATCAATTACTTCTGTCTTCATTTACTTTTGTAAAATTCGTATGGTGGTTATTTCATACAAACCTCTCTTTATAATTCACAATTTATTTTTTCTCACAGTAGTCGAATGGACTTCATATAAAAGAATTCAAGATAGTATTTCCTTAGAGACCAGAAGTCAACACTCCAATCTCCCCTACCTTAAATGTGAGGTGGTTAGGGATCGCTAATAAGCAGAAAAGGAGTTGTTAATAGTTTTTTAGTAAATTACAGCCGGTCATATATTAGCGGTGCTAAAAGCCGCTTTGTTTTTATAGTTATTATCTTGTTTCCATTATTGGATGTGTTAGTTACCTGGATCTCGGTAGGCTGTTATGAGATCTACCTGTTTCTGCCTTACCTGGACTCTTGATTGCACCAATAGCCAATATGGTATTCAGCAGTTGAAGTTCTATTCTTTCATTTCACTTTCAGAAGCTTTGAAATTAACCTAAGTGCTATTTCTCAAGCCATTACATGACATTAAATTATACGAATATAGATTGGGTATAGTTGTATGAACAATTTTCCTCCTCTTTGAATAATTATGATTTTATAAATCATTCGACTCAATTCTTCTTCGTTGTATTATTTCATTAGTTTTCATTGTAGAATTTACAAACAAATTAAATAGAAATCATACATGAAGAAGGTGAATATTATGAACTTCTAAACAGTTTTTTAATTCTGAGTTCATTTTATTATTTTTTTATTAGCCTCACCGGAAAATTCCAGATTGTTTTCATAACCCTCTAAAAAATATTTTTTGTTGATGGATGAGAGGAAACCCTTATTAAATGTACAATTTCCATCTGAATTGTTTCATGAAGGACAAAATTGTTGGACAAAATATCCAGGGTATCAATTCGAAAACTGCATTTCGAGAGTTTTAGGAAAACATGAAATTGAAGCAGCACTCAAGCCAAGTAATATTAGGAAACAATTCTTTTTTAAGTCATAAACAGTGATCAATACCATAAACAAAACTGAGGCTTTATACAAAATTATAATACACACATAAGATAAACAAACAAGCTGGAAAATCACGCACAAGAATGGATGAAAAGACTGAAAACTCGATACTTCTGCATTAATCAAATATTCACTTCAAAATACTCAATTTTGCAACTTTCAAAATGCTAGAGATATAGCTTTAGTAGTTGATTATTAATTATCAGAAATGAGTAACATTAGAAATGCTCCTCTTGGAAAATCTTATAATTCTGGTAATATTTGGAGTGCCATAAAATTTTTGTCAAAAAAAAACTCAATAAACATAGCCTATAGTTTTCTCATTCTTCTTTGACACAAAATGTTTTATTTTCTGAACCGCTGATAAGTATATATAAACTCTATAAATCTGTTTTCTCAAATTTTCATTATCGAAAGCTTTTTTCTTCTGATTCTGATAATATTATTTCCCCATTGACTGTGGTAGCAACATGTTGTCAGTGAAATATAGGCTGTGAATACTTTTGATTGAAATAAGCGTCTTTTGAATCAGTGCACTTTTACCAGTAGATTGATTCCGTTAGCATGAACATTGTGTGATCGGGATTCGATGAAGTCGACGACGCCGTTTCTGCCTGGTCCTTATAGTTCTACCGGTGAGAAAGTTATCGAAGTGCTTGAAAAGATAGCAATCGGTTGGCGAGAGGTCAGGGGATGAGGCAGGTTTAATTTTTGGACAGTGGTTTGTGGAACGTGCGGATGGTCGTTTTCGTGAAGCAGGATCGAACCTCTTCGGTTAAACAGTGCCGGCTATTGCTGCAATTTTCGGTACAATAGGTTTGTTCTGGTTCTAGGACGTCAGGATCATGCGCAGTTGATATAGAGCGTTCTGGTTTATTGAGGATAATTTCGGATTGATGAATCCTCTGTTCTGGTTTCGACTGCGAAATGATCCTAAACTGTCTTGAACCGTCCGGAATCGTTCTTGCTCTCGAGACTGAACTGTTGAGAACTGTTCCCGTTGCTCATGCGTATTCATGTGGAAATTTGTTCGGGCTATTTTCTAGGATGTTTTTTTATTTATTTGATTCGAATAGTGAATGATTGAGGTTAGATAACATTTGAACTGACTACAAGGATACGCTACATAACAAAATGGACATGATCAACATTATTTTCTCGTCTTCATCTCTTCATATATACGATAGGTGGCACAGTAGTCACCTCAAAATGCGTTCTGGTTTGACCAAGGGTCCGAGACTATTTCGGACTGTTTGAGATTTTTTACTTGTAAGTATCATGTCTTGCGCAGTTTCCAAACAGATTCGGATGTTAGAACTAGAACAAACCTAATAAGACTCTGCTGTGATGGTTTGGCTAGGTTGTAGAAAGTATACTGACTCACACCAGCCGCTGACCATGATACTGTAACCATAGTCTTTTTGGAGGGTTTTCGGTCCATCCACTGTCCTGAATGTCCCCTCATGTCGTAGAGGATCCATTTTTCATCAAACGTGATGATTCGATGCAAAAAAATAGTTTTGGTTACGTAAAAGCAAAGAAGAACAGGCCTCGAAATTTTTTTCAATCGTTCAAATCGTGGGGTTACCACATTTTGAGCTTTTTGACCTTTCCAATACGTTTTTAACCACCAAAAACCGCATGGGAGCTGACGCCCAGTTCTTCCACCATCTAACGCACCGTTTGGGATGGTTCCGTCTCCACCAGTGTTGTCAAATTCTCGTTCTGAATTTCTGCAGGTCGACCACTTCAGAGCTTATTCGAGGCTGAAATCTGCGGAACGAAATTTCGCAAACCAACGTCGAACAATGCGTTTATTAATACCATCATTGTCAAATGCCTGGTAGACTTTTTCGGGCTGTTTTGGCAGCGCTTTGTTTCAATTTGAATTCGTAGATAAAAATTTACCGAAAATTGCTCAACGACACCATATAGTTATAACCTGAAAAGAGGCAACAAATAAAAATTTGGAAAAAAAATTAACAGCACAGAGTACAACAATTTCTATCCATTATTGTATAACATGACACAGTAGAATACAAATTTATTGAGATTTGGAGCTACAAAAAACATGCCATTGAAATTGACAAAAGTTTCGAAACAACCTGATAACAATAAACAAACTTAACAATTGATGATAAATTGAATTGTTTTATATAAGTTTATAATTTCTTGATATTTCAAAACTCGAAGATGGGAAAAGGCCAAAATGTACATCTTTTCAATTGAAAACGAGTACATATCGAATATAAAGACAAAATTTTCCAAAGAACTCAATCCAAATAAGCAAATAACGATTACGAAAACAAAATATTCAAGAAACTTGAAACAATACTCATTGAAAAAAGTTGGCTCATGAATGATAACAATAAAAATAATAATAATAACTTTATTCGTTGGAAATATTTCACACAACATAATAATAATGATAATAGGTGAATGAAGGAAAATGGCCTAAAGTGCAAAAGCAATTGCTTCGCATAACAGCAACAATACAATTTAAAAAATTTGGTAAAACACAGAAACCTATAATATACACATATAAAGTTGAACATATGAAATTGACGTTATTGAAAAAATATATAAGAATTTAAATAAGTATCGTTACATAACGTAAAATACAATGTAAATAAAAGTTATACGCTTCAATCAATGAAAATAAATTAAACACTGGCTGAGTTTACATGTTATGATAATTATACCTCTATCTAGATACACACAATAATACATACCTATATACTAGTGAAAAAAAGGCACAATTATTGGAACACAATAAAATATAAAATGTAAAAAAAAACGTGTGTATTTTCCTATTTGAAATGATACTCATAATGTACAATTAATTCAAGTTTTTTTCTGTCAACAAAATCGAAAACTACTCACCTAGGTTGAGAAAAAAATTAATAGTTCCAATTTTGCCTCAAAGAAATGAATCATTCGGAAAGTAAATACTTCAATTCCCACAGTATTGAAAACCAGTTGAACCAGCAGGTTTACAACAAAAGTATCTAGAATGTTTTATACAATGGTAGAGTATTAACATATCTCATACAGAAGCCAAACGCGAATCACGTTAGAATAAGAAAGGGAGAGGAAAATGGTATAAATACTGCGAATGGGTAATATCGTCTTAAACAAGCACTGCTATCCAATATGAACTGCGGCACTCTTCTTGATGGGCATTTCACCAATCAAATTATCATCATCAGGAAACGAACTAGATTGATTCCTAACTCAAAACCACATCTATCAATATCTAATAGAATACAGTTTCATTTTCTTAACAAATCATTGATTTCATGGTAAATTTTTTTCTTTCAAAAGTTCCCGTTTTTTTCACACAGTGATAATAAGGATTTTATATTATATTACATCTGGTGTACTGCGCTGAAGGAAAGCAAAGACCATAAAAAATAAAGAAGAAGAAGAGATATTATGTTTGAAGGTGGTTGACAATGTTTTGTGGTGTATTTCATCAGTTCGGAGAAAAAATTAAAAAATTAACCAAAAAATAACAATTTTATAGAATAAAAACCTGAAATTACAAAGAAATAACATACAAGCAACAACAAAAATGAAGTGTTAAAACAACGATAAGAATAAAATAAATACAACAATAAAAATTAATTGGCGCTCCGGGGCGACTTCATTGATTCCA
>WOGO01003764.1:0-13950 GCA_015342085.1 Leptinotarsa defecta | reverse complement strand
GGAAAAAAATGAAATATCAAACTATAGACCAATTTCTATTCTGTCAGCTTTTTCAAAAATAATTGAACGCCTCATTTACAATAGGTTATTGTCGTATTTTATTGAAAATGATATATTTGTGATGAATCAGTACGCTTTCCTCCCTAATAGATCGACCAAATCTGCAATTTATGATTCACTCAACTATATAATGCTAAAACTAGAGCGCTATGGTGTTAGAGGAAAAGCCAATGATTTAATAAAATCTTACCTCAGCAACCGAACACAAATAGTCGGTATCTCATCTAAAAATAATTTCAAATCTTTGGTATCCTACTCCGAAAAAGTACAAACTGTAATAGGAGTGCTTCAGGGCTTCATACTCGGTCCAATACTTTTCTTGATATATATTTATCAACGACATAAGTCCCCAAATAGACATCAGCTCAGTTTTTCTGTTCGCTAATGACATCTCAGCTGATGTGTCACAGAGGGATATTAATTCTCTGAATGAAACATCTAATGTAACAGTGTCTCGAGTTGTTGAGTGAAAATAAAACCAATTATATACATTTCAGAAACAGTACGGAAGCCCCACTACATATCAATATAGACGAAATAGTTGAAACATTTTCCTCCAAATTTTTAGGGATTATGATAGATATAGAATTGCGTTGGACTTATCAGATAAAAGCAGTAATGGGTAAATTAACGTCAGCTTGTTGTGTCATAAGATACCTCGGGAATCACATAAGTATTAACAATATCAAAATGTTTCATTTCACTTATGTCCATTCGGTGATTGATAATAGCGTAATATTTTGGTGTCATGCACCAAAATCCAAGAATATATTCATCTATCAGAAAAAAATCATATTTAACCTCAAAAATGATACATCTTGTAGACAATTATTTTCTAATCTAGGAATTATGACTGTTCATTGTGCCTAGATATATTATTTCGCAATATTCGCTAAAAATACCTGCACAAATTTCCGGCAAATAATCAATACATTTGCAATATGGTAGAAAGAGGAAGTAAGCATCTACGCAAATATATAATGCACTGCCTCCACATTTCAAAGAAATCAATACCATGGGTATTTTCCAACGAACTTTGAACTATCTGACTAAAAATCCCCTATATTCACTTGACGAATTTTACAATGTCTGTAAAGTGTAATGTATGGGTTGTATATGCATACTTTCTTCTATTTTTATAACAGCCACAAATGAACGTACTCTAAGTGATGATAAATATTTTTACATTTACTTGTAATTTTGATATCATTTTTAGTATTTACTTATTTATTTATATGTGTGTTTGTAAATTGTAATTTTGTATTTGACGTTACAAGTGTTTCATAGGAAATCCATGGCAATAAATATATTATTATTATTATGAAGTTTGATAAATTAGTAATTGTGGAGTTTGTGCATTGGACATGATGTATTGGTATCTGTTTTCAGGTCTGCAGAAGAAGGTTACTTGTTGGTTGGAGTTTTTCGCTAGAATTTGAAATTCGTTAGTTGAATATTTTGGTAAAACTGCAGTGGAACTGGTATGTTCACAAATCTACATTGATCACTGATGAAAAAAAAAAATACATCTCACTTAGTAGCTTGAAATCGTTGGCAAAACTCCCCCTTTCCACCTGCCAGCCTAATCCGCATCGAAATAGCTATCATAACGAGAAACAATCCTCCTCTTAAGTTTCTAGAAACAAACAAACGAAGACACACTATCAACCGGTGTCATCTGACATAAATAATATCCATTTTCTAATGGTCCGAGCCACAAAAACAGTTCTATTAATGATAAATGTCATTAGGAGGGACCACAAACAATCCATTCAGAAATAAAATGTTATTTTTAACGTCCATGTGACGCGCTAACTAGACATGATGATGGATGAGCTTCTCTTCGAGTCCACCTTTCGTTCGACTCGAAATTGGCAACGATTTAATTTTGAGAAAGTGAAAAGGTCATGCTTCAAGATAAGAAATTATTATTGAACGAGCGAATTCGTGTTTCGGACTCGGAAAAATTGGTTATCATACAATTTTTGACCGCAGGCGACAGGTAAAAATGATTGGATTATTTTTGAAGTATTACGTTGCCTGATGCTCAAAATACAGTTTGAACAACTTTCATATTTTGAATTAAAAATTCTTAGAAATTCGTTTTCTTCATTTTAGACTCATTCATTTCACTTTAGATCAAATTTCTCTCAAGCAAAGTTCTCTTCGAAAATATTTACCACGCTTTACGTCTCTTCTTGGACTTGTTATCTGTTGTGATTTTTTTAGAAGGGCAATAAGCACGTCAAGCTCATAGATGCTTGCAAAAAACAACAGACTTGTAAAATGGAAAAAATATTTGGTATGCTATCGCGAATAACTCAAAAATCAAGTAATTCATAATAAAACAATTTGTGTCCCCGTGTGTTGAATTAGTGATAATCTATGCTTTTTTTTCTCAAGAAATGATTTTGTTGGAGAAGTTTATTTTGAAAATTAATCTTTTGGATGAAGAATAAAGTATTGACCCAGTATGTCAAGTGAAGTTTGTCTTTAGAATAAGGTATAGTTGATTTTGCAGAAATACAAATAAAGTAAAGCTCTGATTCAAAAGTCATCCTTTTGAATAAAGTTGACCTTTTTTTCAGAATCGATGTTAAACAAAATACTTAAAGAACACAATTGAGGACACAATCATATACAATTAAAATGAAAAAAAAAATACTCATTTCGAATAAGTTGCGAATGAGGGTTTCCATGAGAATATATCGATATTTAAGTAAATTCCTTCTCTATTTTTGAATTCCAATATGATGTACTTGATTCAGTTTCATAGTTTTACATACGAATAATTCATGTGCAATCGTTATCGTTTTTCCCAAAATACCCCAACAAATTATCCTTTTGGTTATTTAATTCAAAAGTTATATATTTTTTAAACGAAACTGAAAAGATAATCCAAAATATGAAGAAATCTAACACAAAAAATTTGGATATACAGCTGTAAGCCACTGCAAGTTGATCAAAACTTGTCGCACTGAAACATATTTTTTTAAAAACAAAACACAAGCACTGCAGGAAAATCTTCAAGTATTTTATGGAGTAAAACAATAACTATAATTTTATGAACGTCTGGTTTACATTTCTGGAAAAATAATTATTGGAATCCTACGTGTCTCTAAAACGGCTCACTTCACGAAGAAAAGAGCTCAAAACTGTTCCAAATTGAATCATGGAATCGATATAGATCAAGTCACCATTCTTGTTAAGTCGATAGCATTTACAGAATCGAAATAATTGAATAAAACTGGTCAATACTTCTGAAATCCATATTAAAAAAGTAATTAATACAGTTTATTGTATGAATTCCATTAAACCATTCATAAAATCTTCAACTTATACCAATTTCATTATTAGAAAACAAATTTATTTATGATCTTTCATACTTTTGAAGAAAATGATCCGTTTGGCCAATATCGAGTTTAATACAAGAATCTAAGTCAATTTAGACACTCCTGACCTATCCGATACTTCATCTATTATTTTCAAATGATGTAATCCAATTGTTAGTTCTGTGAGCTACGTATTTTTCTAACTCACTCAAACAACAAGCCATTGATGGGTTCGTAGGTCAACGTCCTGAAACGTTTACTCTCTCTTTTGAAACTCAAACCGACTGATTTCATAGATGTTTCCAAAGTTTTTAATGAGAAATTTCAACTACATGAAGAAACTTTGATTTTTTTGTTAATGAATGTAAATTGCACCACTGTTCTAAAATAAGATTCACCCTGTATAAGGTAACGCCATGAACTATCGATTTTTGTAAAGGTAGGTCGGGTAAAAGAGGATACCTAGTATAATAATTGACAAAAACAAGTTTACTGTGTAGTCAGCGGGTTGAAAAAAAAATTTGTAGCGAGTTTGTTGAACAGCAATAACAATTGACATGTCTCAACCTCATATTTCGGAAGTTGATAATTACAAAGCAATCTGCCGGAGTCACACTCCAGTAAAACTATTTACGCAGGTGTGTTCCTCCTTGAAACAAATCCAATTTACATTACTTACTCGTACTCTAAATGATTTATCACACGCAGATATTCATTACAAACAATTTAAATATTAAAACAATCACCGATATGAATAAAAAGACGATAATAATTAAAATACGACAATCTCTTTGTTATTAATGATATAATAAACAACATCTTTTGCACCACTTATTTATTCATTTCCGTTTTTTTCAATTCGTCTTTAATAACACAACTGTCCGCATACCTCCTTAAACGAGAATATGAAAAATGCACCTCTTCATTATCCTATCCATAATATCAATTAAAGAATCATTTCATACAACTAATGTTTTCATTGTTTCGTTTGGAACAGGTGTGATTATTAGAGGAAGGTTATTAAAATACAGAGGTCAATCTGGGAGGAATGAACAGAAAACATTTGATGAATGGTTCCGATCAACTATAAAAGTGGAAAATGGTTCACATAAGGTACCAAACCGACTGTAAGCCTTGCAACCATCGGATTTGATGGAACCATAGAAAATCTTTCGGTATTATGCCCTATACCACCTATACCTGTGAGGATCAACAAAATTTATACTGTGCCTGTACCCATTTTTTTTTGAAAAATATTCATTTATACAGCAATTTTTACTTTGTCTCCTTCAAAGTGATCACCCTCAGATAAAGTACACTTTAGCTTGCGTTTTTCTGGTATGTCTTTGAGCTCTCTTAGCGATTCAGTTTCTATCTCCTCAATCGTCGCAAAATGCTGTCCTTTCATGGGTCTCCTCAATCTTGGGAACAGGAAAAGTCGCAGAGGGCCAAATCTGGGGCATGATAATGGTGTTGTTTCTGGCCAAAAAATTACGAACAAGCAATGAAAAGTGTCGGAGAAGGTGAAATGATATCTAAAGGTGATGTAATAAATAAACTCTTGTGCTTTTATGTATTTTTTGTGTGAAAAGAAGGCTGAGAATTTGCAATGTTCAGAACTTTGAAAAGCTGTTACTATGTTCAATCTTGGATTCGTAATCTACACGTGAAAATACGTCAGTGGACCCAAATTCTTATTAGAAAACTTATATAGTAAATTGTATTATTCAGAAAAATAATGAACATGATTTTGACATAAACAGAAATAATTTGCTAAGAATGTTTTCTCTTACTTCAGGCTATTTCATAGATTTTAAATGACATGATTACCGCCAAACAAATGTTTTCCAGTTTTCGACAACTTTACACTGCTGTGGCTATATCGGCGCCCATGTTAGCACACAATCAAGTAGGCGGTGGAAGTATCATTTCCTATTTCGAAAACAGGAATCGTGTTTTCGTGATGCCATAAGAGCCTTAATTGCCGTTATTTGATTTGCTAATCGCACAGTGTTTCTTCACGCGCTAACGAATTCTCATTGTTGTTTCAAAATGGCCGCAAATCGTTCCGAAACGAATGTTTTGCGTAAGGGAACTCTCTATTTACATAAAGAATTTCGTGGTAGAACATCGAGTTGGCCGGTTAATGAGGTGTATAATTTATATATCCGATTGTCGATTGTTCTCACGCTCTTTCATTTTATGCGTCTACTATTATCACATCATTACTTTTCTCTGGCAGAAAAGAAAGTAATGGAAAATTACTGTAACTCCCGAGCTTAGTTTTGCTAGACGGCTGTTTTCAGTTAGCACAAGAAGAGCAGGTGAAAAATTGAAGCAATAGAGACGTGAAGTTGAGTCATCAATGAAAAATGAGATGAAACTCAAACTTTCATACGGCAACATTTTCTTCTATTAGTGAGAAAAAGACAATTTCTCTTGTGTTCAGCAGGGCGGATTCCTACACTCCTTTTCGTGGTTCCAATGTAGACCAACCCGCAGCTATAAGGAATCCGGCATACCCGGGGTATTGCTAAAGGTTCTCTGGGGTCCTCGACTGACCTTTGACTTTATATGATAGTTTTTGTTGGTCTAAATATTGGTTTAAGGGCATCAGTCCATTCAATCTACTGTGCAGGTATATCTGAGACTGGCTTGAACATTTAAAGTTTATTTCTTTAGATCTTTATTGTTTGTAAGTAAGAGGTAGTGGTGAAATTGGAAAAGTAGCAACTCAGTAAAATCCAATGGATGTGCAATATCATCTTTACCTGTTCATAAGTAGGTTTGCTACATGTGATACATGACATCCAACTTACCGTGAATGGGTCCTGTAACAAAAGAAAAACAGTATTAATTTTCATTATTTCGCAAAATTTAGTAACAAAAACAAAAGTGAGACATAATAATACTATTGCGAAAAACGAATACAACTATTCTCGAAGTGATTTCATGATGATTTTCATTTAAACATTAACCAAAAAAATTAAAAGATTATAATACCTTTTCAGGGTTTTTGACTTAAAAATTTTTCTCAATGTATTTTCAGCTATTGTTTTTACTTTTATTTTTTATTTGTTATTTCAGAGATTTCAAATCATTTCATATTAATGACAATGGAAGTCCGAACTAATGAAATTCACCATGAAGCATTGTCAACCACCTTCAAATAGTTTACTGTTCACTATTATCGGGAACGAACAAGTTAAATGTCAAAATTGCTCTTTCACAGCGAGTCGAATCTTCACCAGCCTACCTATCTGGGTAGCCAACTTCCGAGATAGAAAATCACGAAAGCTATTAGCGACCCTTTGATTTTCGGTCGAAGATTCCATTAAATCTTCAATATCGAATTACGGAAGCATATCATTACAGGCAAAATATCGTTCACAACAAAGAACACTCAAATTACCCATAATGCACGAGAAAATAGCCCACGAGGTAGATTAATTCGCACGATGTAACAATTTCAGACGCGATGCATTCACCTGGAAAAACTGAAGACCGTGCAACACCGGCTAATGCGTGGGTTGTTTTTTAACAGACATGAAAAAAAGAACAATGAAAAGTCGGTATATTTTTCGGTCATATGTTTCCAGCTTCAACATGTAAGGGGAGAACAGCGTTTCTGTTGACTTTCAGATTCATACTGTTTATTGACGTTTATTAAACATTGTAATAATAATACATGCCTGTAGAACTTTTTTCAAAAAATTAGAAATACTGACTTTATCCTGCTTGTACATGATGGAAATTTGTGTCAGTGGTTTCCACAATAAGAGTCGATTTCCTTCAATAGGCTAATACTTATACAATCAACACTAGGCAAAAAAACTATCAATCAATCAATCAATCAAACCATCATTTGATATCAAATAATAACATCTTGTTGACAAAGCGGGTATGTATAAATGTAAATGTAATTAAATTAATAACATATGATGAATGTGTAAAAATAGTCACTACCATATAAAATTGAATTAAATAAAAAAATATCAGTCACTTATTTGAAATTAAAATATAACAAACAATGGAAGGTGTACAGTGTATAGTTTTGGTCTACCTATCATTCTAATCTATCCGCATAATGTTCTTCCAAACTATAGTAGGTTCTATCGGAAAGAACTCTTTTTACTGCTTTTCTCTCAAACATCAACAAAACATTGATACCGGCACTTCAAGGGTTTCATTCATTCCACTTTTCATCGAACTGATTCAACTGTAAGACTGGAATATCAAATAACCTAGAAATATTGCTTGCTGACAATCCAACTGATACTTCAACAAAAGAAATGAGTCCAAAGTCGATAATGACCGTCAGATTTTGGTGACATTGATTGGGCATGACATTTTTTCCAACGTGAATCGCTACTTGCGCACAGGTATCGTTTCTAAGCCGAATTTTCGGCGGTACCACAGTTTCTACTTGTGAAAAAATGTCCTTGAGTTTATCCTGTTACCTTTGAAATTATGTTTCTATCTGGAATTTTCACCATGATTATGCGACACCTCAAAGGATGTTTCCTAACAACCGGTGTTACTGAAACTAATGTTGATGTCAACGCTAAACCAGATTTATTGCAGAGGAATCTATAGCAAAGGCATTTGGTCGTATTGATTCAACAAGCCTGTGAATTTTTGGTTGACCGAGAAGTTTGGGTATTGTAGAATTTTTGTAGATTCCTACAAAAAGCCAATATGACCACGGCTCAAACATCAAATATTCCACCCCCATTTTATGAAACACGGTCGTTAGCGTGGTAAAATGCTTTGTTGAGACCAAAAGCTGTGCTAATAAGCACACTCTTCGGTGTGAAAATGGAATTTTTGTTGTTAACAGACTAAACAATCCGAAAATTCAAAAATCCCCTCATGACGAATTCCAGAGCCAGTAATCGCGATCGCCGTGTTTATCGCATCGATCGCCAGGTTTGATTAAGTTAATTGCGACCGTTCCGATAAAGTGCATCATGGAGGGCGACGAAACGCAACATCGAGACCGTTTATTATCGGATCATTGATCGCCAATAATGGTTCAATTTGCGTTGATTAGAAGGCAGAGCGGCGGAAGCTGTGGTCGCCGCCGCCACCGCCAATATCCACGGACGGCCCACCGATTGCCGTTGAATCGGAAGTCGAGGATTTGTAGAGTGAGGACGGTCTGTCCTCAACTCACATATTACGTTGTATTTTATATCGTTACAGTTGTGAAATACATCCATATATTATTATATTATTTCCTACAGTAAGGTCCGGCCTATTTCCCCGAAGCTTCGATATAATGTAGGGCGAGTTGACATCAATAACCACTCCAATAACCTCACACTCTGAGCCTTAGGCATTTATCCGGCTAAGATCTATGTCTTACTGCGGCAAGCTGGTATGATCTTGAGTTTCGAAAGTAGGGAAAGCATTATTTCACTTAGGTCAATCATTCTAGTAGAATGGTCTAGATAGAGTATGCGGAGTTTAAACGACATTCGGTTTTTTCGGAACTGAAAACTTCACGATGAATATCGTCCTACTTTGAAGGCTGAGCCGGACTACTTCCAGTTTACTTGCTTGTATTAGCCTGGAGGCTGGAGAATGAATAATCCCTATAAATTCGATACATCATATGTCCCAAAACGAATTCAATATTCTTCAGAACGTATGGCAACATTGGGGACTTATTAGTACTGTAGGGGTAATGAAGGATTGAAGACACCATCCTGGTAGGCGATGATGATCCATCTGTTTCCGCCGTGGGTGAAGAAAGCCGAGACCAAGAGCATTCATAACCTGGCATTTTCAAAGTTGATGAAGAGGTCGTCTTGATTCTTGCGTAGTCATCAGAATCGAAAACTAAACCAATTTCATTAACCGCTTGTACCTTGAAGAAAATTGCTCCAACTCCTTCTTTCATGGCAGTGGACCATGCAAAGTACAGGATCCAAACGTCTGATGACTTTACAGGCTCCATACTGTACTATTCTGTTATACAGACACTCCGAATTCAAAAGTCCACGTGAAACGGATGATTTGGGATACAAACTCCGATAGAGATGAATAATTTTCCGGGCCTCCACATAGAGTAGATACAGCTCCTTTTTAGTCTACTTCACTACTTCAAAGGAGTGAAGATGGATCGAAAACAGCAACTCTCTTCTTTCCAGACAGTCCCGATGACCGGCTCTATCGGAGTTTGTAGCGATACATGTGCCGCCGAAAGAGTTATTCACCAATCCGAGTTAAGTATAAGTCTTCGCAATATCCAGATGGTGCAGGATGCTTTCTTTCGCGAGCTGTTCTTTCCTGCGCCGTCCTTTTTTGTGAACACCGTTTTGTAGGAGTTCACAGACATCTGCCGCATCTCACACCAACCATAAACAACTTCCCTTGAGGATATTTCAGGCTACGTGGTCCAAGAACTTAAGGGTCTTATCTTGGAGAGCATGGCGTAAATCCAGCTAGTAGGGGTCTCTTCCATGACTTTTTGAAAGTTCTTTGTCGAATGCTCTTTTGATATCTTTGAATGAAACCACTACAATTAGAATCAATAGTGCTGAATCCTTGAATTTTTCAGACTGAATAGCATATTTCTGGTCAGGAAAGACTTAGTTTGAAGGGATCAGGTAGACGAGTCAGTTCAGTACCATTCTCAGTCATTTTGGTAGGGAACACGTTGGGCTGATTGTCGTACCAATTTATAATGTATGCCTTTGTTGCCAATCCACTAGTTCCATGCTAGACCAGCTCCTAACTTTTCATAATAATGGTTTCCAGTCTCTTTTGAAGCAGAACTCTCTTCCAATATCTTCGTTGCAAGTTGTTGGAAGAGTTCTTGAATTATAACTAAATGATAGTCGAACTTATTTTCTCGATTCACCTAGAATCTAGGCCACAATAAGTTTCGATGTTTTGGTACCCCTAGGAAAGTTCTTAAGATGTAAGATTGATGATTCTTGAACTTGATTCGTAACTTGGATTTTCATATAGAAGGGCGTCATCTTTTTCTTACTCAAATATGTATTCACATTTCTATCTTGTGCCAGTTGATTTTCATCGAACACCTTTTGTAACAAATTTGTAACGTTACAAACCACAATTATTTACCTCGAACTTGACATTCAAATGAAATGTTGCTCCCAAACACGATCTGGAAACCTCTTTCACCGGCTAATTAGTAGCCGCGACGTCTTCGAATCGTAAACTATCTCGCCTCGTCTCAGAAATAACCTTTCAGCAGCCGAAGAGTCGTCACCTCCAACTGTCGCGTAACTTATAATTCGGAAAGATGAGATCCGCCGCTTAAGCGGCCATGAATCAATCAAGGCGTCGACCTTATCTTCCTAAATACCCACGTAAACAAACATGTGTAAGCTACAAGTCGACACCTTATTTTCAGATGCGCTTTCGAATAAATCCCGGTGCTATCGAAAAACGACGCGCTATCTCCTCAAATGCTGTCATTGACAAAGTGGCGAACTGAAATAAAGCCGAGCAGCTGCGAAAGCTCTCTTCGCTGCTTGTTGCTTAATGATAGTGACTCTCCGATTGTCGAGATGGAGAAAAAGAGTTTTGGATGGGTATAGTCTAGTTGACGAATGTTATTTCAACGTATCGTCAAGGTTTTTCAAGAATACATAAAAATTTACTTGACGTATCTGGAATATGACACAATCTTAGGCAGGAAATTTACTATAAATTATTAGAAAGTTACAATATTGGCACGACATAACCCCCTTTCCTAAAAACATATTGTGTTTTGGTTCAGATATGTTGATGACGAACTGGTTTTTGATGGTTCAAACAGGCAAATTAATCAATTTTCAAATTTTCTCAATAGTTTGCATAACTAAATTGAATTCACAGTAGTAATTTAACAAAACAAGGAGCTTAACTTCTTAGATTTGAATATTAAAAGAGTCAATTATGGTTTTCAGTTCAATATCTACCGGAAAAACACGTTCACAGACTGTAGTATTCCCTTTGACTCTTTCAGTTCGCTCTCACATGAGTTATCCGCGTTTAGGTCAATAATATACAGAGTTTTCGCAATCACTTTACCGGAAAAGAATTTCCAAGATCCAACTGCAGTAAACAACAGGCACTAATTTCTCTAACAAAAAATATAATATCAGGAAAAACTCACAAAACACTTATGAGTAATCAAACACGATATAGTCAAGTACAGTAGCATCAATTACTCAGGTAAAGCTTCAGAAACTATTCAAAATTATTTATCTAAATACAAAATATCAACAGTTTTATAAGTAATAATAATTCAGGTAGATTTAATGCAATGTATATATAGAATAGAGTGTGGAGAATGCTCTGCAGTATATACAGGCCAAACTGGTAGAAATTCTGACATAAGGCTGCGTGAACCCATCTGTTTGGACAAAAAATCTACAATGTATGAACATCTTCAAGAATCAAAACACAAGATAAATAAAGATAACCTCAAAATCCTAAACAACTGTAATAAAGGGAAGAAAATGAATTTGTTGGAAGCAATCGAAATTAACAAATCAATTAAAAACCAGAAATATATACCCCTAAATGAGCAACTTGATATATGAAGGTCTCCTCTCTTGAATTTATAAGTTTAACAACCCCTAGAATTTCAGTGGTGCATTTTAAAGTTGGCATCCTGGTTCGCCTAACTACCTGTCTATCAAATACCTGGCCTTACATCTTACTTCAAAACTTCCGATATAACCGAGTTTTCAAATTTCACATCTCAGTTTTATAGTTTATTAATGGGGTCAAAGCCGAAACCGGTCGTATAAATCAAATCAACCAGTGGTAATTAGACAAAGGTGATTTTATTCATTTCATTAAAGTGGTTTAAACAAAAGTATATCCAAATTATCATCATTATCGTACCACATGGTATATACTATCGTTGAGAATAGAAAATCAAACCACATATTTAAAGCTGTTTTTATAAAATCTACTATTTTGCATTTAACGAGTCCCTTCTATGTGATCAACTACAACTTGAGCTAATTCGATCATAAATTGCACTCAAATAAAAAGAAAATCGTCTTCAAAGTAATGTATGGCGAATTCCCATGAATATAATTAGATAAGTATACTCCCAGTTTTCAGAGTAATTTACCAATTAGCAGAGTTTTTTATGATGACATCAATTTGTTGTTGAACTTGTTTCTTTGTATTCGGTATAATTGGACCAACATATATTCCTAATTTGATTACTTCGGGAATTATTTTCATATATTAATTAGAATGACCTAATTGAATTTTGAGACACCCGACGTGAACTGGAATGTTTCATATCATTTCAGTTGGAATTAATTTGTCTTTCACAGTACTTTTATTAATTAATTTTGGGGTTCGAAGCCCTACGTGTCCTTGACTTTATCACGAGAATCGTGGAATTCAAGATGAACAAATTTGAATTTTTAATGAACATTTGAGCACCATCATATTTTTTTTGTTTTTTATTTATCATGTTTTTATTAGATTCGCCCGTATGTATGTATGTTTTTTGTTTGTTTTTTTGTAACTCTCCTTTTCATTTCATATTTATTCCCGTTTGAATGCTCGGGATCTGTGTTTGACAGAATTATCGACATTTTGCTTGATCTATTAGCCTAACCTAACCTCCACAGATTCTATAGAAAGCTACTGTTGATAGATACAATAGATAGATATAAGTTGTTCTCGAGCATTCGAAGAAGTAACATGCTAAAATGGATTAAATCATTGATACATTTGTGATCAATGCCAGTAGTGAAAAAAGAGACATGGTATTAGCCATGATACCCAAGTTATTAGATTTATACGAAGTCTCTCCTCAAGAACTCGTCTCCAGGCACATATTAATGCGTAAAAGAAGGCAGGAACTAGAACAAAAAAGAGCCTGCGGTTATGATGAAATACCAGATGATATGTCAGGCTATTCCTCCGAAGAAAGCCTAGGAGAGGCGACTCTTAACAAAAAATGCCCAGCGGAGACAGAATCTCCCAAAAAACAACTACAAACAAACAACAAGATCAAAACGCAGACACAAAACGTGGTGTCAAAAATAGAAAAGGCGGAAATCCCGCCTAGAAAATCTAAGAAAGAAACTCAGGGCTAACCACCCTGAAAACAAAGACAGTCAGACATCCAATGTGGCTCCAAAACCTCAAAAACCTGAAGAAAACCTTCCATCCGAAGATATGGAAACTGAAGTACAAGACGAAGCGGCTTCAATGCCTAAAACAGCACAGCCAAATGGCCCAAAAACAATCAGACCACCACCTATCACAATAAGAACAAAAGATAAGTGGGCCAAGTTTAATGAAATATCCGCACGGGAGAATATAAAATTCACGAAAGCGGTAAACACTAACGACGGAGTAAAAGTCCAACGACTTCAGGAAAATGGTCAAAGAACTAGACAAAGAAGAGCATCCCGCACCACACTTACACAATGCAGGAAGTAAAACCACTGAGAGTTGTGTTCCGAGGCGTTCCTGAATTCCTTGAAATTGACGAAATCAAAAACGACCTGAAAGCCAAAGGCTTCGACACCATATCGGTAGCCAGGCTGAAGAAACAAAA
>WOGO01003763.1:303-13951 GCA_015342085.1 Leptinotarsa defecta | reverse complement strand
TGGATTACTGATTCTAGCAACATATCATTATATGAGGCTTCAATATTAAAGGAAGCAGCTGAAAGTACTCCCTTGTCCTTGTGAGCATATGTTGCTTTTTCCGTGACCCGGCATTAAACCGATTTCGTCGACATACCTAATTTATAAAAAAATCAAAAATGTAAATTCTTCATTGCTTATTTTGGTTACAATACTAATGAAAAACATCATTCAAAAGACATACAAAAATAATATGTTCGAAAATATTTGGTCGAATGTGTGAGTGTCGAACCACCCGGCTACAGAGCTACCTCATATGGAAGTAGGGTACGAGGGGGGGAAAGGACGGGTGCATGAAAGGGGGGAAATACCGTGAGGAGATTTCAATGTAGCGCCCAGGGCGACGACGATAGGCAATGTCTCATTACAGTCCCACGATTGGACAGTGGGAAGCGCCCCTGTTGGTGTTAGCGGGTAGCGCTCCACTCAAGAGTGCTTCATTTCATCCTCTGCCTAGGACTTCTCGCTTCTTGCCGGGGCTTACGCGGAAGTTATCGGTAAATTGCAATTAGGTACTTGGTGGTCTAGTGTATCTTAAGGTTCGATGCTAGAGCCTCCCGGAAAAAACCTTGAAAAAACCAGGTAATAGTAATTCTGAAATCACGAGTTTCTCGTGAACTGAGCCCGATCGCATAGATTACCCCGTGTTCACGGGACTGATTATGGTAACTCCTAAGCATCATGACGCCACAGCGTGCTTTTCGGCACAAAGAACTTGAAAAATTTATAAGATAGCCTCTTGATATATTCAGTGAACGTCAACTTCTGCCGATCTAACATATCATTCAAAGCAGAGGATTCCTCTTGGGGCTGAATACGGGACAAGCCTACAACATAGCTGGTCTAATTATTTGTTTGTAAATTAGCAATTTGTTGTTATTACCAAGCTTAGAGTTTCGTGTAAAGAGCGGATACGTACGTTTTACCACCGCAGCCGCTCGTTGGATTGCAAAGCTCAAGTGTTCCTGAAAGTTGACGCGCCTTAACAGAATTAGTCACAGATATCGCGTATTCTTCTGCTCATCAACGTAGTCACCCTCAACTCGCAGTGTCCCCAAGATCTTTACGTTAGTAAATTTTCTCAAGAAGTTAACGAGTTCTGTTTTTTTGGGGTCGAGGTAGATCTGCAGCTGTTGCTTCGCCACCTCGCTAGAAAAAGAATGCGCGTATATCGAAGTGTCATCTGCGTATATACCCACATTTGTTCTCGGGAACATCGGAAAGTCGTGGGTACACAGGGAGTATAAGAGCGGTGACCCCTGCAGGACACATGCTTCAATCGCATAATTCGCAGATGTGGTTTGGTCCACTCTCACATGAAAAGTTCGATTGCTCAGGTATGATTCGATAATCCTAATCACAAATAAGGGATACCTGCCGACCACCATCTAAACTTTGTCAAAAGCTTCCTGGGTATGCAGCAAGACCGTAACCGTGTTCCTTCCCTGGTTGCAGGATTCCTTCACTCCGTGAACAACCCGGATTAGTTGTAGAGTCTTATTCCGACCTCGTTGGAACCCGAATTGCTCCTCGGGTATGAGCTTTATTCTGTCTTCCAGGCGAAGAATTCTACTCAAGAGAATCTTATCAATGACCTTTGCCACCGTACTGACCAGGGAGATCGGGCGATGGCTATCCATAAGAGTTTAACGTTTTCCAGACTAATGTGTGGGCACTACTTCTGCATACGTCAGGCAATCTGGATAATGCTAGTGTTCAATTATAGCGTTAATGTACAATACCTTTTCGCGGCAGATTGCCTGAATCCCATCAACGCCTGGGTCTTTGTTTTTTCCCAAGCGCTGTAATGGTTGCGACCACAATGTTGATTTCGGCGACATACCCGATCTATAGGCATACTGAACTTGACACAGTGGTTCTTAAATATTTTTGATATGATTATATACACTCACATTTGAATGGGCTCTGAGAAGTTTTATACCTCATTATTGACTGAAAAATTTTCATCTGAAAGGCCTTTATTTCATTTTTCAAAGTTTCAACAACGCCTTCCCTAAGTCCATTTATTGCTGGACTGTCAAGAATAATGAATTTGTGAAAAATTCCATTCATTTTGCAGTAGACACAAAATTCTTCGTTTTGGAAAATTGTTGAAATATCTGATATAATGACTACTGAATATCCTTGTGAAAAAAAAACGATTGCCAAATAATGATATTGTCGACGTACATTTTTTGTTGTTTTCATTTCGGCCCTTTTGCATCTATAACTCAATTAAGTTCAATTCATTGCACGTTGATACAACGCTAATAAGTAATTATAGATATTACATGCAACACATGTTTGTCCTGCCATTACGATGTATTCTAAACCTGAATTAGTTTGATTAGTTGTGAATATGAGAGACAATTTAATTAACGACAGTAGATGCATATTTTTTGTTGCTACAAGGGTGCTTTTTCCGAAGCACTCAATATATAGCAGATGAATCAAATCGTCAACTGAACTTCTTCCTACGATATACCTTTATGATGTTAAAATACCATATCATCTGCGATACTGCAAAAAATAATCGAATGTTAATTTTTTTATTAGAGGCAAAACTGAAACATTTGGCGGAGAATAAATTCAAAACAAGCGTTTTTCCCAAACAACAGAACTGCAATACTATTTTCGAGGCGCATTTCACCAACCAAGTTGGCGGCGTCAGGAGACGAAGAACACTAATTCCTAACAGTTTCATTTCTCGGCACATATCATTGATTTCAAGTAAAAGTTTGCGGGAAATTATCTAGTTCTCGTTCATTCTATGGCCGTTCTCCAAGGCAAATTGAGTAAAACTAGATTTTTCCGGTCTCCGAAATCGGATATGTGCTGCGTATTCTTTGAAACTACTTTCAATTCCTCGCTTAGTTATATTTTCTGTCACAGTCCTCACAGCTTATTTCATATATCCCCGGTTTTTCATTTCTCAACATCTTGTCTTAGGGTTACCTAACATTTGTTGGAGTTTTGAAGGCTACTTTCACGTTCAACTTATCAAAATCCATTAGTGTATACGAAATTGCTTTCAGTTCTACTAGTACAGTCATTTGGTTAAAAAAAGAGGTTATCTGGAAAGTTCTCTGGGAATTTTGAAAATGGATGATATTATAGAATTTGTTTGAGGTGCTCTTTTTGAATTTCAACTTTGCCTATTATTTCCGTTCGTGTTGTTCCAGTTTCTTCATTACCCTCCGGTCGTTATCCTGATGAAGAGAATAAATTTACCGAAAACTTGACACATAACACAGAGTCTTCTTTGTTATGTGTCAAGCCCTGTGTGTATTCCGAAAGATTTCCGCGGACAGTGGTATGTTATCGTTGAGTGCGGGGTGGACCACATTTGGAGTTTTGTGTTCGACGTTTCAGCTCCGATTTTGAAGCCATTTTCAAGAAATTGATGTGACGCCGGGGCCTCAATCTGCCTACTCCCCAGGTCTCGTCGCGAGTTCTCTCTAATATAGGCGTATTCGCAAAGTCTATATTGTGTCGTGTCTCTTGATGATGTTTGGACAGGGCTAAGGATGGGTGTGACTTTCAGACAGCAAGTTGATGTTCGTATACTCTACTAGTCACACGTCTATTGGTCTGGCCTACATATATTCTATGGCAATCAGAGCATGGAATTTTATGTATAACCTAGGATTCATTGACAATTTTATCCCTGCAAGAATGTGGAAATTTGATTGATGGCGGTGGGTGAATATCGCTTTTATGTACAATTTTGTCAATAACGCCTTCAATGTAGGGAAGGAAAGATTTGTGGAGATTTGTTGTCGTTTGGATCTCTGGGACTGGATGGAAAAGTTTGTTGACGACGGATGAATTTGTCAATTTGATGGTCTGTGAATCAATTTTGAACAAAAGCTGATTTGAGTTGAGCCAGCTCTTGTGGTTTGTTGTGGCGCTCTGTGAGGTCAATAAATCCGATAATGAGAGAATTTAAAACGGAGTTGGCTTGTGCTGGGTGAAGATGGGAGTTTGCGTTGAGGTATCTTTTTGTGTATGTTGGGTGGAGGAGTTATTGGATTTTGTGATGAGGACATCAAGAAATGGCAGGGAGTTATTCCGGAGCCGTAGGGCCATATGACGAAAGAGTCATCAGCAATGCAGAGCTTTATCGCTTCTGCTCTGCTGATTTCCTCAGAGAGAGTTTGTTTCATATATTGATGCAAATTATGCAGCTCCTGCTTGTCAAGAATTTGGTGCAAGGCAGATCTGTAAGTCACACTGCTCTTGAGGAGTCTGTGCAACCTATCCTTCTAGGTTTGTTAACAGGATCAAAGGGATGAAAAACTGAGATCTGACTTATAATCTCTATACACGCATAGTCTGATTATTTGGTTACTCCATGCTCTATGAAAATTCCACAGGAAGCTAGAGAAAGAAAGTTTATTATGACAGTGCCCCTTATTACCGTGCAAGCCTCTACGACTATACATCACCCGGAGTCTCATATCCTTTAATCACGAATACATTTCTCATTGATTGATGTGTTATTTAAGACTGCTACTTCGTTGAGTATTATAACGCCCACCGCTGCTGCAAATTCATAGCAGCAGCGTTTTTTTTAAAGTCTTTGATACCAGAATGACCATCAAAGTCGTTTCAATGATTTTTGATTTATCCTCAAGTTACTGCTTCTCAATTCATTTCAATAACCGGTATCTTCGTAGGTAAACGCTATTTTGAAGATTATTTGTAATAATGTTTAACAAAAAAATTTGTAAACGATAAAGTTATACTTGGACGCCAAAAAAATCTGTAATGAAAAAAGAAACGCATTTGGTTCACCTATAGAATAAAAAACTTCTGGAATTGTTTATATGACTCACAGATTGAAAAATCGAACATAAAAAATTATATTTCAAAACCATACAAGTCAAATGTGACTGAATAATATCAAGGAATATTTTGGTATTTCAACATTTCGATGTTGATTTTTTTAACCTTTGAGATTTTTAATTTCTGCTCATTTAGAGTTTATGTTATCATCAACTATACAATTTACTCTGTCACTAATAGACATTTTAATATTGAATTATCAATTTTTAGATTACAGCAGAAGGTTAAAACCCAAAAACTGACAAAAAGTAATGAGTTATTCAGAAAAAAACACTTGCGGGTTATCTTTCTCGAGAACTGTGTATTCAACCAATTTTGTCGAATTTATGAAGAGAAAATTTATACAGCAAATTCATTGAACCGTATGAATTACTGGATGTAACTGATCTATTTATACTACAAACCTCAATAATAGAGATAACCATTGTAATTCCTCGTCATAATAGATCGAGTAAGACCTTTCTTTGTCTGAAACGGGGAATCGTACCTTTGGGAATAAACATTATGATTTAGACATACTCTGTGGAAGTTTGATTGCCTCAAACATCCCAGATAAGTCCTCAAGCATGAATCCAGTTGTTATTATGACATATTGGTTGTAGGTTTACCGTATCAGAACGAATTAGGGCTGATCATAATTCATGACGTATCGTTAATTGCCGAAGGGGTATTACAGATAAATTCGTTAGAAATTAGAAGGCACGGTATCTCGAGGAGCCGTATAGATACTGAGAGGACAGTGGAAGTTGTTACTCTAGGTGGATCATCTAAATACCTATCTGTGTATACAGTGCGAACGTAAACATTTCCAAAGTCTAATGAAGTTTAAATAAAAAGGCATACTTTTTGATTGAATATCGGTGAATCAACGTCATATAGGCAAATCAAAGTTATGAGCTGTGTATGTAGTCACCTTCAATTCAAGCTTTGACGAGTAAGCATGGTTCAGCATAAACTTCGGCAGTAAACCACAATAGTAATAAAGTATAATTTTCCCTTTGGGCATGACACCTGGTTACCCAGGAAGTGGTTGTACAGCACTCCGTAAAGGTAGGGTACGCAGGCTGATCCTTATCCAGATAGAAGAAATGTATTACATCATGTATCCAATAATTTTGATTTAACGTCAGTTTGTTGAAAAGATAATTTGTAATTTCATCTTGAGAAATGGAGGCTTCAGGAGGATCGTCCACAACTTCTTCATCATATACTTTCTCATCCTGTTGTGGGTTGTATACTTTGCCAGATTGCTTTCCTGCACTCGAATCCACAGGTGCTGCAGCCTTTCTTGCAAGCCAGTACGTTGAGGAGCTTCTCTGGCACAGGCAACTAAGAGGTAGTGTCAGGAGAGTATTGAGAGCCTTCTCCAACAGAATCCCTCAAATTACTTCTGGCGTGTCCACAGTTATACCTGCAGATACAAGCGCAGCAGATGATAGCGCGTACTTGTAGATTTGGAGGAAGTTAGACAAGAATTAGAGAGAGAGAATTTAAGCACTAGTCCGGAATAGCTTATATCATAACTCCTGTAGAGGTATGTTCCTACTTCTATCATACATAACTGCTCCTCAGTAGTATATTTATCTGTGAATATCTTTAGAGAGGTGTTGAAGATAGGATTCTCCTTCAAATTTTTCACTGTTTTCATCGCAGCGGCTTGCTGCATGTAAAAACAAGTTGCTGTCCATAGTTGTCTCGGGTTTTGGATTTTTTCATCTTCCAGCTTCCAGGAGGTGATGATGAATGGTGCTAACGAACCCACCAATAATTCGAGGAGGTCGATATCTTCAACAATAACGTACTCGACTGCATTCAATTATAGTGTGGTGGTGACACTGAATGAGCCTGTCAGCATCCTCAGCAGCTTGATTCGTTACATACATGGCTCACCAGCATGTCAATGAAGCAGCTGTTGTATTTGTCATTCACCAGAAAGAGTTTCTAGGCAACTTGATATTTCATGAGAATAGCACTTCAACTCATGACGACGTTGTACCTGATGGTATGTAACCACTCGGATGATGATCACAATTTTCAACTTTTCATGATGAAGTACGAACTCGAACAACAATCAAATATATCTATCAAAACACGCACTTTGGTTGCACTGATACCTGGGCCGCATGTCAGAATTAGCCTTGAACAAACAACGTGTTACCTCAGAACTAGTACTAGAGTACCACCAAGATTTAGCCAAAGCCTCGGTAGATAATAACATCATCCTCAAATGGGTTAAAGGGCACTACAGGAGTTAATGTAATCGACAATTGCGAAACTAGCCAAATGTCACACCCATGCTCCATCCTCAAAGAGATGGAATAAAATTAAAAAATCACCCTGGGCGACCCTGGAAAGCTGGCGCCGAAAAAATATCTAACGATGACCAGGAAAGACCTACGCTCAACAGTAGAATTTCTGACTAGTCACTCTCAACTAAGGAAACACTGAGGAAACAACTCCATATTATGGGGCTAGTGGACACACCTATTGGCAGGATGTGTGAACAGGAAGATGAAACTGTCAAGCATGTCTTATGCGAGTGTTCAGAGTTATCGTCAATAATAGAGTGTGTTCGACGAGTCTGGACCTACACCTGCCCATATAAAGGAGATGTCTCCTAGTGACCTGTCCACCTTCCTGCCGTAGCAGAACGGCAAACTTATTCACTTCAGTTCGATTTTTAATTTTTATAAAAATAGTCAATTTGATGGAGTATATCATCTTCATTCACGAGAAAGAAGTGCCAAAATTTCGCTATAATTCGCTAATGTCTCAAAAAACAACTGAAAATTTTATTTGAATAATTAAGATTCAGATTCAACACCCAAAAAAACTCGAGGTTCGAACATAAACCCAAGTTTTAGGTACCATTTGATTAGATTATACAGAAAACTAGTCACAATAATATCGTTCATTGAGTACTGAATGACTTCCTTTCTTTTCAGATCCAGATTTAGAAGTCATGCTTCGTCCACCTACAGGCAAACGGGCTTTGGCGATGTTCGCACGATGGGGTTCAATCAACGGCATTGGGAAAAATAGGCCACCGATCAGAAGTAACCTCTACGATCCGGAAGATGCCATCAATACGCAGACCAGGGGTAGGATGTTGGGGCAACCGTTGAGGTGGGGTTAGGATAGATCTAGGAGGCTGACAACAGAGACGGGTGTTTGATAAGAACATTGTTAAGATCATGGTAGGAATGATGATATGGATATAGAAAGATTTGTATTACTTTATAACTGTAGTTGGGCTTATTATATACCCTTTATATTTTCGGTTGAAATATTTTTTGATTTGGAAATGAAGAGAAATTCTGGAAAACGGAGATAAAGACTAATTATAACTTGGCTCAATATATACAATTTAGTTTTGTAGAAGTTTATAATATATTGTTTAATAAAATACTGAAGAAAACAGCATGTAACAATAATGGGATCCTACGTAGCTTCGTAAAAAAGTCTTGGAGCTAGAATAAATCGAAGTCAGCATTGATACCATGCTAATCATTGAAATTTATTTCCATTACCATTACCTCAACTGAAGCAATACGGTTTTGAGAAGCCTCTAATACCAATTAATAATAATCACCTAATGAGTCAACATCAATATACCAATACTCGCTAGATATTCATTTCAAGAAATTATCCAAAGATAAACAGAATGTAATCAGTTTTAGCAGATCACCTGGTGAACAGCCTATTCAGATGGAATATTTTCTTCAACAAAAATTTCAAAAACCACGTCTCCCATTTTTTAAAATCTCAATGACCATTCCTTGAAAATATCCATGAAAGTAAGGTGAAACATGGAAAATTCCGAGTCAAATATTGTCATGACTATCTTCCAGATCTATCTTTCTGTTAAATATTCAACTCTAAGATGTCCTCACATTTCATCATCTTTAAAATTCCGCAATACTCCAAGTACTTTTTGTTGGAAAAGTGAATTTGTTATCAGGGAATAGATATATATGATTTTTGTTTATATATGTAAACACTAGAAACTTAAGTGAAATTTATTCAATAAACTAATCTCTAGCATCAGTTAAGCGAAAGTAGCAAATGAAAGTAGCTACATCAAAATGTTCGATATATAAAGAAAATAAAGACACATTTTTAAACAGGTTTTCTTCAAACTACACTTTTACTGAGCTATACACAGCTTTCTTTTTTCCTGTCAACGACTTATCTTGGGACAACTATCTATATACAAGATGTGAAAATAAATAATGAATACATTCTCCCTCTCGTCGATGACTTCTACTCTCTAACTGTATGCTATTTCACACGTCAGAAATTTTTCAGCTAGCTAGAACCTTTTATATTTTCATTGACGCATATTATTTTGAGCATTCCACATTCTCCAGTTTTGATTGATCACAAATAACGAAATTGCAGATATTACTTTGTATGTCTTCGAAATCCCAAAACTTCCCAATTTTCGTATCGTTGATAAAAATAAATGTGTTCTTCACTTTCGCATTGTTTATAACATACGAAGCAAAAAAAAAATCGACAATAACAATTTAATACCAAAAATTACATGTAATATTTCTCAATCTACAAGAACTGTTGAAAAATGACTACTCTCCGCTCGGATGCAAGAATCCAATCTTCTCTTCATCGAACTCTTTCAAAACATCAGGATCCCTGACGAGACATAAGTACTATTCAAATTGAATGTCTGCAGCCGTTTGTAGTAATATTTTTTTTATTTTTAGCTACTTTCTTCATTTCTGTTTCCTTTTTTGAATATAGCTCAGACATCAGTACCGCCCTTCACGGGATACCCCTACCTGGCTGAGGTGGGATGGATGAAAAAGCTATTCGTCCCTTAACGGGGGACATGAGGGCCTCATTCGACAGAGTGTCGGGGCCTTCTATATCGGGAGGGGTTGTCTACAGCATAGTCTATAGCCTCCCTAACTAACGGATTTTCGTGAGTTTCCGCACTTTCAAAAACTCACCGATTCCTCGACTCAATGACTGCCGAATGGAAGGCAGCTGCAAATCTCTGCGGATGGCTTCGTTCCGCACGAACTAAGGATCATTCACAATCATCCTCATTAGTTTATTTTGCAATACAATTGCAAATGGAAATATTAGATTTGGCCGCTTGTCCCCAGACGCCTGAAGCATACATGATGACAGGCTTGAACATCGTGTTGTAGATGGTAATTTTGTTTCCAGACTCATTTTTTATTTTCTATTGCTCAGAGGGTACAGACTTGCTATCCGACCCTCGATCCTAGATCATCCTCCCTGAGGATTCGGTGAACCCGGTCTTTCAACATCATATCGCGGTCGATGTCGTCATCGTCGTCAACGTTAAGCTGGAATTGACGTCACATCGTGTATACATTCTATTATTTCGAACAGAGTGGTAGGTTCAAGGGAAAAAGCATCATCACATTCTTTAATTTTTGTATAACCTGGACTATCTGGTTTATTTAGGTCAGGGCAAGCTTAACTAAAATACTTATTGATTTGATTCACTATGGTTTGTGAGTCTTTATATTTTTTTGCAAAACTTTCTAGGATATTGTTTTTGTGGTAGTTGGGCTTTGTTATTTTTTATTATCAATGACCAGGTAGCTTTGGTTTTATAGTCGGCTTTCATTATATATTCAGTGTTGAACATTTTTTTAGCAGCTGCAATAACTTTACTGAGGACGGCACAATACTTTTTAAAATACATCAGCCCTATTGTCTTCTTTTTGTATAATGAACGTTTTCTAGAGGAAAATCTTTTTATACCCCTTGTCATCCATGAATTGGGTCTAGTTTTATTAACCTTCTTTTCCACACAGATCAGGTTCATTATTCTACTGAAAATATTCGAAAAACAGCTGTATACTATATTTACATCTGTACTCTGTGTCACTGTGTCCCAATTAACTGTTTAAACTGAATAATTTTATTTTTTGAGAATATTATTTTTTTTATTCATTTTATTTCATTTGATTTAATTTTTTTTGTAAAAAGGGTTATGATTTGCCCATAGTGATCAGATAATACAGTATTCAAAACCATGCTTTTTTTTTATAGTCATCAAAATTTACAAAAATGTTATCCAATAGAATAGATGAAATATTTGTTTCTCTGGTTGGTTCAAAACTAGTTTGTGTTATGTGGTGAGTGAGAAGTGAGTCTAAAAATACCTTAGTTTGTACGATGTCTTCCAGCAAGTTGATATTAAAATCTCCACATTGTATAACCTTAAATGTAGTGATTTTTTCATGAACTAAATCGATTATTTCTTCCTTGTTCTCGATGAAAATATCAAATGATCCTAAGCCAGTTCTGTAAAAAAATACAATTACAATTTTCAGTTTCCTAATTACTACACTTCCACATTCCAAATAACCTTCAATACTTTTTCTGACAACACTCTCTACACTCTCCGCATCCATATCGTTTGTTGTGTAGACACTGACTCCTCCATGCTACATCATTTTCCGGGAAAAAGCTGATTTCAATTCGTATTGTACAATTTGTATACGTTTGTATATGTTTCTCTATTTCCGATTCTAAGAGCCAATGCTCTGTTATGCATAACATTTTTAGCTTTGATGATAGAGAGTTTAGAAATATTTCAACTTCATCAGTTTTGTTCCTCAAGCACTGTATATTTTGATGGAGTATGGTGAGGTATTCATCTTCATTGCGATTTTGTTGACAGCTGTTTTCAGAAATGTTTATATGCTTATTTTTTGCGGTAGTTGCTATTGCCGCAGATTTCTACTGGCGTTTCGTTTGTTGACCTCATATTTTTGTAGACTTCACACTCATGACTCCATGTCATAGCACAAATTGAACAAGCCAACTTATTTTTGCTAACTTGGGCTGAACGTTGTTGATAGGTACCAACGGAATTTTTGGATATTTTATTACTTGGTAGGTCCAGTGTAGTACGCTTCACTTTTATTTCGGCTACGTTAATAATTTTAAAATTACCAAAATTGTTATCTAAGAAATTCCTTTTTGTCCCGTATCTTCGATACAAAGCGCCCAATGAAAAATCATCAGAGGACATGTTTAATGAACACCCTGTATATAAAGAACATTTTCAGCTGACCCCCTATTGATATCTTACACAGTTGGTTGAATTCGACAAAGTTGCCTATTTGGAGGGGTAATGAAAATATTTTTTCATACCGCGACTATCAATGTTCATTGACGGATTTCGTTTATAAAACTCCATCATCAGCTTTTTTTTTCAATACGGACTAGGCGCTATTATAACAAATTCAGTCATAAATCACAACAAAGTAAGGTCATATATTCCTTGTGAAAAATATCGAAATTATACCCTGAAAATCATAACTTGACAATTTCTTCAATAGGTTACATAAATCCAGTACATTTAATCGCTGTAGAACTAGAACTCTATAACAGCTGCCCGAACTTTGATTTCATCATTGTTTTCAAGTATAATTAATAATATTATTATGCAAAAACTCAGAAACTTCAGAAAGACTTTGGGAAAAATATTGATTGAAAAATCATGCGTTCTAGAATTTTTCAGAAAATTTCAGTTTATTTGTTGATTTTCAAAACCGCGTAAAGTTGTTTACAGGTTTTATATAACCGTATATTTCTGCATTTCCTCAACTAGAATAATATATATCTTTCAGTTGCTGAAGTAAATCAGTTTTGTTTTGCCTTGTACCTATGTAAAATCGAATCACTATCAAATGGGGGAATCTTTCGAACTCTCTTTAACAATGAACAGAGTCGAAAGACTCTGTTCATTGTTAGATAACTGTTCGATACAAATCATTCGAATAAAGTATCATTGCGTTTCGATAGCCATAGAAATCATTACCACATGTAATTGAAATTGTAATTTGTTTCTCAATTTGGAACTCTTCATTGAAAACAAATCAATTCGTTACCCAATAAGTGTGTATTTCGAACTGAAGTGATTATAAAGTGGATTACTGGCGTCACATCTAGCCGCAATGGTAGGATTGTTACCCACGAAATATCAATTCATGAAAAATTCAGAATACCTAGTGGCTAACAAAAACATCAAACGGGACTCTCATTGAGTACTGTGTTGGAAAAACACAGAAAATACCCCAAAATATTTCAATGTCATTACAGATCGAGTGGAATACATCATCTTAATAGCCTGGTTCTGAATTCTTTAAAAATAAAAAAAAATACGTGAGAGTGAATAAAATAACCTGTTTTTTAAATGATGTGATGAAAATCATCTTGCTGAGTTTTAAAAATTTTACGAATTTTTTCATGGAACAAAATCTAACATGTAAGCTATATTCAGCTAGTACAACTGAAACTTGTCACGTAGAAGAAAGTCGCTCAATATGGGGGTAGTGCCTAATATGGGGTAGTTCAATTTTAAGCAAGTACTTGTTCCTACACCTATTGGGAACAATTAAAACTAACCACCGATTTCCTAGAAAGCGCCCATTCACCAAACTCGTGTTGCGTTTCGATGATTTAGGTTATGGTAATTTTGTGTATGAATAAAAATTTCTGGTGACTGTTGCATTTTAGATATTTAAGGAAACCTAAAGGTAAGTTTTTAAAAACTTAATAATATCATTCAATACAGAATTTGGCGTAGTTTATGGAAATGGTTTTGGTTTTTTAAGAAAACGTCACAGTTTTTTCACAAAAATTCACCTTTCAAAAATCTAATTTGCTCGTAATATGGGGTACCTATCAATTCCTAATTTGGGGTACCCCATATTAGGAGACTGTGAACTTTTCCGTATAAAACTGAAGT
>WOGO01003762.1:0-13952 GCA_015342085.1 Leptinotarsa defecta | reverse complement strand
AGTGTCTAGTTCTGCATTCCCATGGTTCCATATTATGAAGGTGTCGTCTACGTATCTCAACCAGACTCGGGGCTTCTTCTGGGCTTCTTCAATGGCCAAAGTTTCAAACCACTTCATATATGAATTGGCTATAATAGGTGAAAGTGGCGATCCCATTAGCAGTCCCTCATCTTGCGTAAAGAATTCGTCCTCCAGTTGGAAGTAGCAGTTTCGTACACAGCATTCTAGTAATTTCATGATTACTTGTATCGATAAGTTTGTTCTATCTTTCAGGTCCCCATCTTCAGATAACTTCTTCTGTATTATTTGAAGTGCTTCTTCGACAGGAACGTTGGTGTAGAGGCTTTCCACGTCGCAACTGATCAGTTGATCCTGCTCTTTGACTTCGATTTCCACTAGTAGTTCAACGAAATGCCTTGAATTTTTCACAAAAGATGATGTTTCACCTTGCAGTGGTTTAATTATTGGTAGTTAAAATTTGGACAAGTTCTCAGTGGCTGAATCTCTGAAGCTAATGATCGGTCTGAGCGGAACATCTTTTTTGTGGATTTTGGGTAGTCCATAAAAGTGAGGAGGCTTACTGTGGTGCGGTGTTAGCGATTATCTCTCTTTTTCCGTGAAATAGACTTCGTGTCGTTTCAAAGTCTGGTACAACTTCCTTTCATTTGATGCAGTAGGGTCTCTTGCGATCTTGGTGTATTTTCCTTTCTGAAGCACCTCTTCGATCTTCTGTTCGTAGAGATCAGTGTTCATCACAACAGTAACGTTTTCCTTATCTGCAGGTAAGATATTGATGGTGTTGTCTCTACGTAGCCCCTTCAGGGCTCTTCGTTCTTCATTGCGGATGTTAGAAGTTGGCTAACTGAGCTTGAAGAACTGAAGTCTCTGGAATGGTTTTGTTGCTGCTGATTCTTCTGGTCAATATTGTATGTAGACTTAGTTCAATGTTCCTCTTGAAGATGATCACTTGGTGATTGAAACACGTGTTGAGGTGTTGCAAATGAAGATCTGGTATTGGGATAGAACTTCAGTAATATTTTTTACATTCAATGCCAAATTCATTCACTAGAACATCAATATCATAGCAGTAAACCAAGATTTCTTCCTGACTATAATATTGTACAAAATGTTTGTCTTTTGATCTGAAATGGTGAATAGATTCCACTCAATGTTTTTATTTTGCTCTTGAACCAAGAAACTCTGCTTTTTCCTTAGTCGAATCCACATCTCTCATAAAAGCCAAGAAAAATCTTCCAAATAACTATAGAACAGTCACTTTGCTATTAGTAATATCAAAACAAATAGAGGAAGCCGTGAACCACCATATCCTTGAATATTTGGAAGGCTAGCAATCATCGATATGGCTTTCAGAAATAAATATCAACAGGCGACCTTCTACCTTATATCACCCATATTTGGAATAACGCAATCGAGAAACACGAAGAGTCAAGAGCTGTCGCGCTCAATATTTCTAAGGCATTCGACCGTATGTGGCATGAGGGTTTCCTAGCCAAACTTCGAAGCAATGGCTTGTTGGATCATTTTTGAGTATGGCTTTCCAGTTTCCTGAAAGAACGTTCCCTGCAAGTGGCCGTCGATGTATATCTCTCGAATACTTTTGTCATCATCGCTGGTATTACCCAGGGATCCGTATTGTCTCCAATTCTCTTTATATTGTATTTAAAAACAATATTCCAATATATTACTTTGCTGATGACAGCGCACTTGTCCCGTGATTTTGAATTGGGGTGAAAGTAAACAAATCACGAACACCCAGTCATTGGTTTTCTCCAAAAAGATTGGATGCCTCCAAACCGGATATAATAATGTCAGGACAGATAACACCGCTTTCTGCTCCGATAAGTTTGTTGTAAGTTAAAATGGACACCAATATGTCCTGGCACAATCATGTCGCTGGAATTGCAAAGGCTGCTTCGCTAAAGCTTGGAACATTGTTCCGAACCAGAAAACTGTACACACTCCAGCAAATTTTGATTCTTTATAAAACTCAAATTACAATTTTTTGAAGTATTGTTCCCATGTATGGAGCTCCGCCCCTAAGCAAACCCTGAAGCTGTTGGATCCCATCCGGAAAAGAGCCATCCGCCTGATTGGAGACACTAATATCACTTGCCACGTTGATAGTCTGGAACATCGAAAAAAAGTTGAAGATTTGTCTCTCTTTTATACACACTTTCACGGGAAGTGTTCAAGTGACTTGGCATATTTGATTCCACCAAGAGCGATCCGTATGAGAAATACACGACGGATTATGGCTGCTCATCGTTTTGAGGTTCAACCTAGTACAACTTGAACTTCACTGTTCAAGAAGAACTATTTTATCTGGAGAACTGCATTCATGTGGAATAAACTAATACCTGAGAACGTTTTCTCAAATTAATTTTATCTCCAGCCAATCAACTGAAGTAACGTTGGGATAAACAATTTCTTTCTCATTTTTAGAGTTATGCTAAGAAACATCTATGCTGCAAAAATTACTATTGCTTGAATGATTTTATGGATGTTCTGCTTCCTCCATACCAAGTGTACTGCAAATTCAAGAGCTTTTTTCTCTTTCGTGTACCATTTTCTAAAATCCTATACACAAACATGACACACTTTGAGAAATCCAACTTTTGTCTTGATCACCGCTTTCCACACCAAAAACATGCCAGGTATACTTTTTTATGAAGTCAGTAATGTTCTCTTGAAGTTACGAAGGTAACACAAAAACCGCAAAGAGATTCTCTGTAAACACGGTCATTCATTTTCAACAGCTAATTGAAAGCACGTAGATTAAACACAGCATTGTGAGGTTAGGTATATCAAATGAACGAAAAAAAAAACTGTGATTTAATAAGAACTACCAACCTGATCACATTTGATAGCAACTTTATAACACTAGAAAAATATATATACGGTATATGATGGAATCGGCCGATAGTTGATGAAAATCCATAATAACGTATTCTAAAAACACTTTTATTGTGTGATTTTCACTAGATAGTTTTACAAAAACAAAACACGTGTTTCGCCATACAATGGCTTCCTCGGGCGCGTGATTAAGACACGCCCGAGGAAGCCATTGAAACACGTGTTGCGTTTTCGTAAAACTATCTAGTGAAAATCACACAATAAAGTGTGTTTAGAATACGTTATATATAAACGGTCAAACATATTTGTCACACATTTTCTTTAATAAAATTACATTTTATTCAATATCGAAATGTGAGAGATTGGTGAGTGATACGACTTTTTGGTTCGTTTTCCGGAATCAGCAACCGAAATAACAGAAATTAGCTAAAGTTGTTGAAAAAGTTTTTTATCGTTGTTCTGTGTAATCATTTGTGATCCTGTGTATTTACTTGTGGACGTTCAAAAGTAAGAACTCAATAGAAGTTATAGTTTTCTAAACAAGATTATCTAGTTTTGAATTCATTTTAAAAATTGTAAAAATATCATTCCCTTTTCTTGCCTGTTACTCAACATACGTTTCTATCAATTCAGATTCAATATGATCATTTCTGTTCTGGGATTAAATCTTTCGACATGCCAATAAATAAAATCTTCATATGACTCTCGTGTTTCGGAACTGCCCACCGAGGTTATATCAGGTAATGAGCGCAATTTATAAAACCTAAGAATGAATGAGTTGTTGCAAGGCTTAATTTTTCATCAGATCGTTTGTTACCAGTTCAAAATGCCGATTAACTTGTTCATGTCATGCAGGTTTTTTATTAACCTTATTCCTTTTCATAATAAAATGTGTTTTACATATACGAATCTGACGTAGAATAATAACTTTATTCAAGCTAATTTAAGGTTAATAAAAGTACAGCCGCGATCATAATTCGATAGCAGTTAATGTTGTGGAATATTTATGGAATTATCTTCCTGCAAATTTTGTCGCTGGCTATATGAGATGGAGAATCAAGTAATTTGAAGGATTTTTTAATTGTACAGTGTTATTGAATAGTACTAAAAATTGACAATAGTTCTGATGTCGAAAATATTTAGTAGAAACAAAAAAATTGAAATTTTGTTTCAGTTCGTTTTTTGGTAGAGATTTCCAAAATGTGACCACATATTGCCTTTGCTCCCTTTTATAATCCTCTAATATAATATGTCAATCAATATGTCATAAATGGAAATCATCAAACACAACTTTTTCTGATGTTTTTGAACTTTTCTTTTAATTCAGCAGTAGAAGATGAAGGATAGTTGAACTGGAAAAACTTCCTAAAGACCCATAATACGAGATAAAAAATCGCTCTCACTTTGACAGTTATTGGATAGATAATATCCAAATGAAAAGTATACACCACTTTCGCTGAAATATGTTATTTTGACGAACTGTTTGTCTGTCAAGAACTTGGTATAAGTTTCAAATTACGAAAGATAAATCAGACAGAAGGAATACACTCAACAATTTATTCATTCAGCATTTTCAATAAAAGAGGTTGTCTCCTTTATAATATCTCCGTTGACCTATCTTGTCAACATCTCATTTTCAAATAGTAATTTTTCCCGATTGCCTGAAGACTGACAGGGTCATTCCAATTCTACAAAAATGTGATCTACATCAGGTTAGTGATTATCGATCTATAACTATTTTTTCCATATTTTAAAAAATAAACTACTCAAAATCCTTAAAATCCATTAAGCATTAATATGAAAAATTCTGTATTTAGTTTCACTTTACTTTAGTTCGTGATAGGAATTAAATTTTAAAATTTAAACAATGAATGTTGATGTATTGCGTAGAAGGAGAATACGTAGGGTGTTCCTCAACGAATTTCAAGTTGCTGGAGAAGTGGCATTGATAGAAGTAAGGTATTCAAGGCGTCGTGTAGCCCAAATGCTTAATGTGAGTCATTCTGCGGTTTCCAGACCTTGGAATCGCTACCAAATTTACGGCATAGTAAAAAGAGCCCCTTATCCCAATCGACAAAGGGCAACAACCCGTAGAAGAGATCGTTTGTTAAGACTTTGAGCAATTAGGGTTCGCACCGATTCTGCTAGAACACTGCAAAATCGCCTTATAGAAACTAAGTGAATGCGAATTTCGAACCAAACGATACGAAACCGACTTCACGAAGTACAACTCAATGCAAGACGACCTGCTAGAGCTCCTAGATTAACTCCAACTCATCGAGGAAATCGTAGAAACCTTTGTCAAGAGCATCGTAATTGGAATTTAGAGCAGTGGGCTAATGTAATGTTTACAGATGAACAAAAATTCATGTTATTCAACAATGACGGACGTGTTACATAGAGGAGATATTGGAACCTCATGTCGTCCCATTTGCCCAAAATATGGGCGCTGGGTTCATTTTACAACAAGATAATGCCAGGCCACACATAGCCAGGGTCGTGAGAAATTTCGTACAGGAACAAAATATTGATGTCATGAGATGGCCAGCTAATAGTCCGGATTTAAATCCTATTGAAGAGCTCTGGGATGAATTAGAAAGACGTTTGAAGAATCATCAACCCTTCCAAAATCTGAACCAAGTTGCAGATGCTCTTTTGATGATTTACGAGCAGTTACTACAACAAATAATTAGAAATTTGGTGGAAAGCATGCCTTGTTGTGCCGAACTTCTTAGAGCCAGAGGTGGACGTACTCACTATTAATGTACATTTTTCTTACTTTTTTCTGAAACAAATGTTATTTGTTTTCGACACTCATTTGTACTTCTTTTAAATCGTATTACCAAACAATATTTTGAAAACAATGTAAGTTAAATTTAGTAAAGGAACCTATAAACTATTTTATAAATATAAATGTTTGACAAAATAATACATTGTTTTTTACTTATGGCATTTTAAGGACATGTCTCTATATTGATTTTGAGTAGTTTATTTAAATGAGTCCATTCAGAGTGGCTGAATTCTTATTTGAAGCTAAATGATTTGATAATCAACAACCAGCATGGATTTCAAGAAAACAAATCTACAAGCAATGATGTCCACTCCTTTTATGAAAACATGACTGACTTGCTTGATGCAGGCTAGTGCCCTGTTGGTTTCTTCTGTAATCTCAGCAGGGCTTTCGACTACGTCAACCATACCAGCCTAATAACTGAATTAATAAAAATTGGTGTTGAAGGGCTTGCTCTTAAATCTTATCCGTACGCACGCCGCCAGTACGTTAGTCTTCCGGGGGAACTGAGAAAACAGGCGCCACTTGTTATTCGGATTATCTTGCCATCAGTGTAGGTATTCCTCAAGGATCAGTAGTGGGCCCGATATCATTTCTAGTATATGTAATTGACATCGTCAGAGCAAACATTTCACATTGTATGCGGACGATACGTCCATACTTATATTCCATACTTATCTTCTAATCGCTATAACAGGTGCTGCATGAATTCATTGCTTCTAAATGTATAAAAAAACCAATTCATTCATGTGAATATTAATAACAAAAAACCTTTCCACTTCAGTAAAGAGAAAAATTGATGATCTCAAGCACGTGAATCACCTGAGGAAACAGTAACACCTGAAAATAGTAACACCGCTTATAAAAGAGGCAAGAAGAGTGTTGAAAATGAAATATGTCAAGAAAAAATAAATCATTTCATCAAAAAAGTTCAGGATTCTACCAATAAAACCGAAATTCTCTGGAATATTATAAAACAGCCCTATAAAAATAATGAAAACAAATGTATAGTACTAAGTCATGATGATAAAATAATCAGTAGCGAAAAAGTCGTAGTAATATTCGGAGAGTATTTCTCAACAATAATTGACGAGAAAATCAGGACACATTTCCCAGGGAAAGATTCAGAAAGTTGTACCAACCACATTGCCAAATACTAATGCAACCATGTTTTTTGAACCAGTCACTACGGATGAAGTAAAAACAGTTATAGCCTCGTTAGACAATAAGAAAAGCATAGGATATGATGAAGAATAATCAATGAATGCATATATATATATATTATCTGAAGTCATAGGATGTATTTTTAACTTCTGTATTTCCTTTGGAGAATATCATGACCTACTTAAAATTGCGGTCCTTGTTCCTATACTCAAAAATGGTGACAGTAAAAATATCGAGAATTATAGTCCCATATCAATAATCAGTATATTCTGAAAAATTTTTGAAAAAATTATATCTGGCAGAATAAATGATTACTTGGACACAATCGATCTAATGACAAAGTACCAACACGGGTTGAGGAAAAATCATCCGATAGAAACTGCAACGTTCAACTTTGTACAACAAGTACATGATTTAATGGATAAAAAAAACATTGTGGTAGGTTTATTTTTTTTATTTGAGTAGAGCCTTCGATACTTTGAATATTAAATTCGTATCAGATAAGCTATTTAAGATTGGTATTTGAGGAAACATAAATCAGCTTATAATGTGTTTCCTAACAGATAGATATTTCCAGGTGGAACAGAATGATATAATGTCCGATACATTCCTTGTAACAAATGGGACACCTCAAGGCAGTGTACTCGGTCCACTAAATTGTCTGTTATATGTGAATGATGTACCTAATAATATAAGTAATGGTGGAATGTACCTTTACGCAGACGACACTTCCATCATTGTTTCAAGTAAAACAACGAAAGAAATGCATAACCTTGTGATCTCAGTCCAACACGAATTTGATGACTGGTGTTACAGGAATAGACTTATAGCTAACCTGAGAAAAACTGTCTGCATGGAATTTGCAAATTTATTTCGAAGCCTACATGATTTCAATTTCATTTTCCGGAATGAATTCTTGGCATTAACAAGCTCAACAAAACTCTTAGGAACAATAATGGACTCACATTTTACTTGGCTAGAACATATAGAGTTCACATCCAAGAAATTGAATCAATCCTATTATCTCATTAAATCTCTTAAGAATAAATTAGTTACTAAAGCACTGATATCAGTTTATTTCGCCAAGTTTCAGTCCATTATTTACAAAAACATTGCTGTCTGGGGTTTAGCAACTGAGGTGGAGACAATTTTCATAAAACAGAAAGCATTGCTGAGGCTAATATAACTATTAATATAAGACAGCAAAATTGACTTACATGTTCCGTTTAAAAAGACTATTTTTTATATAGGTCACCCAGTGCGACTGGGCAAAGGTTGTTTGATAAACTTTTTGACGAAATTACATCATGTGTAACATTGTAAGGATTCAAACAATGTCTTAGGAAGTACATATCAAAAGGCGGATTTTACTTCTTGGAAGAGTTTTAATTTTAGTCCTATTCTTCTAACTGATTGACCACTGTGTTTTGAAAAATTCTATACGTGTTTCTGCATGTCACTAAGAAAATCAAGTATTATTATTATCATCATCGGATTGTATGAATCCAGGGTTATGGCCCATATGATTATATTCAGTTGGTTTGAAGATTGCTCAACAACTGAGTTCGACTGGATTAGCAACAAACATGGTGCTGTTGTTAAAGAGTACTAGTCACAGTAGAATTCCTTACACAATGACCACTGTTTCGCAAGTGGTAGAGACATGACGGGGCAATGGAAGCTCACTAGCTGATCGCATTAGGGGTACACTTCAGAAATATACTGGAAAATTCCACATTAAATGAGGTGTAGAAAGTTTTGGCATCAAATGAACACTGGAACGAATTGGAGACAAATAATACTTGGTCAGCTCTGGAAGTGACGTGATGGAATGTGAAACCGCTAAGTCTTTTTGCTTTTTGAGGTAGGGCTCTACGACAAGGGTTCGAGGAGAAAGAGCATAGTACTTTTCTGGAACGTCCTTTGGGAGAGTTGAAACGGAAACACTTGTTAGTCACGGATAACATGTTCCGTGACTAACAAGTGCAACAAGTAACTGGTGATAGTAATATATTGTTTCAATGGTGTGAACTTTAGGGATTTGGAAAAGCGTTAGCAATTTTAGACTCTGAGAGAAGAGCTTGATTAGATTAGGGGTGATCGGAGGTGTTTATATCTGGAAGCAAAATTGTTCGAAATGTATGCAGCATTGTCAAACTTCGAACCAGTGATTCTTCCTGCGGATGAATTCAGCTACAGACCACTATACGTTATGTTGAGTTATTGGATTCTCCAATAACAACTTTCAATGCTGTATTGATTTTACCGATATAGGACTTGCCGCATTCACATTATATACTAATAACTCAGGTTTTGGAGCCACAATTCGGGTTCAGTGGTTTGTATTTGTGTGCCATATATGAAAAGGGTTTTATCGTTTCACTTACCCAATTCTTCTTGAGTTGGTAACCACTTATACAGAACAGTACCTGAAATATAAATCCAAAAGTCACCAATGTACCACCATTGAAACCCTACGTAATTTATTTATTTATTTATTTCATACACTATTCTACAGAATCAACCCAATTACAAATAAGTACTCACATGATATAATTTGTGAATCTTTATAAAAAAAAATGAATAAAAACATAACTGGTAATGGAAATGGTACATTAAGTCTATGTAATACGAAGAAAAGTATTGTCAAGAATCAGAGCCACACCAAGGAAGATCTTATGGAACAGATATCATCCAGAAGACAAGAGCTCCACAAGACAGAAGAGGCATCATAACTAGTGCTTTTTTTCCCTTACAGATCCGGGCACACACTCTGTGATAGCCTTACGAAAACCAAGCCACCAAACGCGAACAGCGATTCCAGGAATTGCATTTACCGGATACAATGGGAGTGTGGCAAGTCCTATATCGATGAACCCAAAATTCCGTTGAAAGTCCTTATTGGCGAGCATAAGAAAAAACACCTATACAGAAAAAAACAGAAAATCTGGAATAGCAGAGCATGTTCGGACCCATCAACATAACACCAAATGGTTGGAAACACTGGTTTGAAATGATGAAGAAGAACCATAAATTTGGAATAGCGATAGTTTCAGGTTAGTGTAGGGATCTACAATGTATGAAAACCTCCTATCAAGCAGGAAAATGGACTACGGTGCATTAAAGCAAAAAATCAATAGTATTAGGGAACGGAGAAAGCTCAAAGACAATTATGGATTATGATGGGTACATCAAAGAAATTAGTTTTTCACAAATTTTCATTGAACTTCTTTTATCGTTTTTTTGATTTCATAAACACCTGAACTTTCACTATAGTATTTATGAATTATAATTATGCATCATTTCTACTTCGACATCACTTTTATTGATCCAACTTTCCATGCACTCCCAGTCGTTACTAGTAATTTCACACATTTTTCATCCCTCATCATATTTCACACTATCACATTCAAGTCATTTGCTGATAAATGCAAATTAGCAAATATCCCATAACGACCTCTGTCATATTTGCATAAAAGATATGAGACTGCAATCTTCATTATTTCCATGGGGCGTAATAATCAATCATCGGGATATACAAGTCACGTGTAATGGTAATGTTACTGGTTACGCCTACAGTGACTTAATTTACCATGTGAACACCCTGTGTATTGTTCATTGAAGACCTGACTCAATGGGAATCGACGGTGATATTTACATTCATCACATTATTACTTGCTTCAATCACGGTCTAGGATTCAGATGTCATTCATGATGATGTAATATTCAAAACAATTCAAGTGATTGGGGAGAAACTCTAAATATTTCTATAATATTTTTTTATCATAAGTTGAGAACAGAACTCAGATTTCTGATGAAATGATGAGTCATGAAGATAATAAAAAAGCATAGTTTTTTTAACGACACAGAGGATTTATAGCCTAAGTGGGCGGCAAACTGAATACATTTCAGGAAAGGAAATATTTTCCATACTCACATGTCTAGTATACATCAGATAGTGCATTAGTATATATGTTATTAGACTCAATAAGGTTGGCTACGCCGCATTAAAGTTGATTAAAATAAAAAAAACTCAAAAAGGAATCTTTTGATCCAAAAAAACTATCGATCTCGGTATAAAGGTATTCTCTAGTTAGAATAATGTAGAATACTGGACAACTATGAAAGACTTCAGAATTTCATCCCTTGACCTTCAATTTCAAGGTCAAGTTTCCATTTTTTGAATTTATATCATAAATTCTGAAAATTTGTCAGGATGCGAATTTTTTTCTCACACGCCTCAGTTTTTCTCAAAAGTAGGGAAAATGACAAAAAGATCAGTGGTTGCACGTTGAAAAAAAAAAGAAAAATTACAGAGCCTTAAATTTTGAAAAGTTTACCTTTTTTTAACTCTAAAAAAATGTTCGTACGCAATATTAGAAGCTGAAACTTGACACGAAGGCTTTTCTTCCTAAATACTGTCATGAAAAATCGGGGTTAGGCATCAGCGAATCGAGAAAAACAATTGATATTGATCGATTGTGAATTTTTTAAAAAGTGCTTAGTTATATGTAACTAATTACTGAAAAGAAAATAACTACCTGAAATATAGGTTTACATGATTTTACCAAAAACTTTTCGAAATAATAACTTTGAATACCATTTTTTTTCTCAATCCGCTGATGCATATTCCGATTTTTTCGTAAATAGTATGTAGGAAAAAAAGTCTCCGATCCAAATTTCAGTACCTCAGTACCTAATACATATTGCAAATGAACGTCTGTAGAATTTTTTAAAGTTCAAAAATAGCCGAATTTGTTGTTGTTTTTCGATACGTTTGAACGTGCGACCAGTAATTTGTTTGACTTTTTCCCTTAATGTTAATAAAAAATATCATACGCATCTCGCATCTCGACAAATTGTTATGATTCATGAAAAAATAGAATAAAATGAAAGGTTGACCTCGAAGGGGTCAAAATTACAAGTAGTTTATAGTTTTCCAGTATTCTACATCATTTCAGTTAGAGAATGACGTTGGACCGACATCGATATATTTTTGGATCAAGGGATATTCTTTTTTAATTTTTTTTAAAACAATCTCCTTCAGTGCGGCGTCTCTCAGATGCGACTGGTTTGAAAATATAAGAAAGCATTTTAGGAAAGCTGCCATTATTATAAAAAAACAATAGTGGAAGATGATTATGGCGGTTATGAAGTAATGGCGCTTGAAATAGTATATTACGTACCCAGTAGGATAAAAAGCCTATACCAAAGAGCAAAAAATTGTAAGCACGTAGCGTTAGCCGAGTACGATAATTCGCGAGTGGACATAATTGGCCTTATTCTCGAGGTGCGTACTATACTTTTTCTATGAGTGACTATTGATAGAAATGGTACAAAATATTTGTTTGAGATTATGGCTTTGGATCAAATTACTTTATTAGGGTTCATTTTTGTTATAATTACGTACATTTATAGTTACATTATTACAATTATTTCCGCCGTCGATGTAGCAGGAAGACGGTCTTATTCCGTTTTGTTGAGAATTTGAAAGTGAGAATAGAAATGTTTTAAATACTATTTATGAGTACATTTGATTTGTTTCTCATGGATGCCATAGAATTATCTACATAACTTTCGGCCACGGTCTGACTTTTCCAGCCACCATGGCGCTTTAATGCCATTAGGTCACCCCCTCCATCAACTAGAATGATCTTCTGAAGCAATGTCCAGTATATGTTTCTGGATGTTCCAAATGTAAAAATTTGGCAATAATTTTTGGTTGGTTAGCAAACTTATTAAGTCCAACAACCTGACGAGTGCATTTCCCATTTTGATAATTCAAAAAATATTGGTAGTTGTCAACATTTTTTGGTTATAGAAATTGCCAGAAACAATAAATGACTTTTCGGTTTTAGTTTTTATGTCCAGTACTTTGATATATAGTTCTTGGCCCATCTCTGTGATATGATCTATTTGCAATTCTTTCAGTTCTTTATTTTGGCGTGCTCCAGAAATATCAATAATCATTGCAACCTAGAAATAAATTCAAATTTTCATTTTCATTAAATTCATTTAGAAAAATGTTCTCAGGAAGTGTATTCCTCATAAACGCAGTTCTCCAAATGAAAGAGTTATTAAACAGAGGAGTTCGAGGTGTACTTCAAGACGTACAACAGCCACAGTCTATCACGTATTTCTGATATGTACCACTCTTGGTGGAATCGAATGTGCCAAGTCACTGGAACACCTCCCGTGAAAGTATCTATAAAAGAGAGACAAATCTCCAACTTTTCTTCGATGTTCCAGACTATCAAGGTTGCAGGTGATGTTCGTGTCTCCAGTCAGACATATGGCTCTTTTCTAAAACGAATCCAGCAGCTTCAGGGTATGCTTAGGTGCGAAGCTCCATACCTTCATGAGAACAATAAGCCAAAGATGGTCTAATCAGAGCATTATGAAGCATCAAAAGTTGCTGAGGTCTGTACAGTTTTCTGGTTCGAAACAGTATTCCAAGCTTTTGAGAAGCAGTCTGCAATTCCAGCGACATGACTGTGTTTAGACAAATTGTTCGGAGACATTTATCGTTTTGGGGAAAACGTATGCCTGAGTTCTCGTGGCATTGAATTGAACCTTGTTACTTTCACCCAAATTCGAAATCACCTCTAGTTCCTCATTATGATATCCAGCCTACTCTTTCCAGTGAAGATGTGCATCTTCTAAATGGAATGATGAGATGAGTGTGCCGTCGTCAACAAAGCAATATATTTCACTATTGTTTTTTTCTCCAATGAGTCGTTGATATATAATAAAAAGAGAGTGGATCCCTGTGAAACACCAGCGTTGATGCTAAAAGTATTCGAGGGATATCCATCGACGGCCTTTTGCAGGGAACGTTCTTTCAGTAAACTGGATCTGTTGAAGAAGTCAATTTTTCACTATTTTCATATCAGCCAATTTCTTCAATATATTTTTCTAGTCCTAACTCAACTTAAAATAAATAAATAAATAAAATTAAATATATATACTTTATTGTCTGAAGATACAATAATCTTATCGACAAAGTGTAGACATTCATAAAACTTTATATATCATGGTTCACATGATATTGTCAATAAAATATAGGACTATCAATTAATTTAATTTTCAATAGGTTATAACTAAGTATTAAAATAAATAAATT
>WOGO01003761.1:0-13952 GCA_015342085.1 Leptinotarsa defecta | reverse complement strand
ACAAGCAACATCAGATTTGACCGAAATTTCTTTCTCAACTGTACGTAAAACAAACATTACGAACGCAAGATGCGATGTGATACGGGATCACCTTTAGATGTTCATCTAATAAAATCATGAAAAAACAATATACGACTGTATATGAGATTCCTACAATTGAAATCATAAGGAAGAAATTGAATGCTTCGGACCATAACGTGTGCTGCTGTGACAAAACAGAATTAGATGGAGAAACGAAGATTCAGATTCAAAATAATAAACAAACGTCAAGCAGTTATGGAAAGCACAAAAATAATGGAATTGCGTAACAAATACTTAGAACTAACTAAATATGGACAAGAACAACGGCAAATGTTCTATTTGGACGAAACTTTACATAACACTCACGACACAGTTACGAAAGGGTGGACTGTTGGTTCGAGAATGTGTACGCCTAACATACCTGCAAACAAAGCATCGTGACTTATCATTGTTCATTGCGGGGGAAGTAAAGGATGGGTTCCGAATTCTTTGAAAGTGTGTGGAAAAAAACTTGAGGACTGCAATGTTGACTATCATAAGAACATGGAAGCTAATATTTTTGAGGAATGGTTTGGAAACACATTCATCCTAAATTTGCATGCGAATACTGTTTAAAATGAATTGACACATTTGTAGGTATAATAGGAATTCGTGGTATCAATATATTTTCACCTCGGAACTTGTCGTTGAAAATGCTGGCTTCGACAACATTTTTCATCAATTTGTAATGACCGATCGCGTGCTGTTGCACAACCGTGATGGATTTAAATCACGGAGCGTTTCAACCTTCCGTTTTAAATTATGCGGTGGTATGTCTGTCAAATCCAATGAGCTCAAAAACACTGTTGGATAATTCATAGCTTCGGTGGCATCGCAAACTATAATAAACCTCGATGGATAAATAATAGTAGGGCCGGAAACTGTTTAGGCAATGAGAGGCTTTTTGTGTGAGACAAGAGACCGGCTTCGTACTCCGAGCTGTTTCATGAGTGAGAAGTGACACCTGGCGATAATAACTGATCTATTATCAAGGTTAAAAATGATTAAATTACTAAAATGGCTATTTAAAAAATAGGGGTTGGTGATAGAAGGGTAGACATTGAGGGTTATCTGTATTTTTTAACGCCACATTACAAAAAAAACAAAAAAAAATTGACAAAAAAAATGTTTGGGGTTGAAGACTCATACACTCAGGGGTATGAAAAATAGAATGAAACCTATGCTCAGACCTACCGATCTAACATATGAAATTTCATGAAAATCAGTTAATCCGTTTCCGATGAGTATGACAACTAACACGAGAATTTTATATATTACAATTATTATTGTCCTGAATTGTATTCATTTGGGAACCAGCATTAACTTTGGGAGGTTACTAACACTGTACCGATTCTATTACTGTTAAATAGTATCTAAAATAAGGTATTCCATTGTATCTTGATGTAACTTATCAAAAATTGATTGTTCCCTGAAATGTAAGAAACAGTTCTTAGTTACTATCCATCAGGGCAAAACTCTAGCCGACATTGCACAGAAGGTTAAGTATTTTTGGCCAAGCACGGGATACGTAACTTGGAACATCCACCCTACTCACCAGATCTAGCTCCGTGTAACTTTTTCGTTTCCGATAGGAAGGAAGCATCGAAAGGAGCCAGGTTTGATACAGTGGAAGCTCTACGGTGGAAATTATGCACATGCTTTTAGAAAATGACTTGAAAATTATATTGTTTGGAAGTGTAGGGAAAAATTATCACACCATATCTCCTGTTATTTCACAGCCACACCTCGTATACAAATGGTAGTTCAATACTTCAATCATCTCATTACGAATATGAAACGTGACGTTGAACCATCGATGCTTTTTTGTTGTGTGGCATGGCCGTTCTCGATTCGCGTCCCGATTCTCGTTTTTTTTGCATGTCCGCCGCCGCAAGATGATGGCGAAGGGACGAACAATCGAGGATCGCAGCCAACCATGATTACCTACTCCGCGACTGTAATTTCTTACAAAGTAATCGAACGTTTTTGATTGTATGTAGTCTGGCTTGTAGGTGAGCGAGCCTACCGAGATATTATTGATGTCGAGGCACGTTCCGATCGTTAGGGTTTTGAGATTGTGATTGTTTTCGTTATGGGTAGCGACCGATGAATGGATACGGGTGACGAAAAGGTAGATACGGGTGACGGAAAGGTAGATACCATGCAGGTCACTTCTTCAGACTAGTATTGGCGTTTGAGAATTTTTCATGTGTTAAATCACGACATTTTATTTCTGATATTATGGGTTGATATCATAAATGTCGCTTTTTGTAGTTGCACTAATTCTCGAAATGGAATTATTGTAAATGGCGCAGTCGGTAGGATAGGTAATCATTGTCACTTTTTTGGAACATTCATTGTCGTTAACGTAGTTTTTTCGTTAAAGTTGGTTGTATGAATGATTTCCAGATTGCATTGCATTAAACTCGTATTTATTGTGAAATGATAGCATTTTTAACATCATTCATGCCGTGATCTTTTGCCTCATGATACTATTCCTCACTTTGAAAACTTGAAACAGTTTCTGTATTTTAGTAGTTTGATGTATAAGTTTGAAAATGTCCTTATAGGACGAAACTGCAGTAACGTTAGTAAAAAATCAAGTGGTAAAAAATATAGAATAGAAAGAAGTTTCAGTTCTCTTTTCTTCAGTTTTTTTTGTTCTTCAACGTCGCTTGTTTGATTCTCTAAGGTATTTTATATTGTTTGATTATATATTGAATCTACTGTCAATAAGATGAACAAGAGTTCCACTAAAATGCATATTTGGAAAATTGAAAGCACTTGTACACAGAAGGATTTTTTTTTCAGCAAAGTGACACAATTTGCAATTGAAATCATTGAACTCTTTAACACTCAAATTAATGTTGCTCAGAAGATTTGAATGATACACTTAATAAATAAAAATTCCTTCGAAATTCATGGTGTAATACTTTTGAGTATGCTCATGTGAAAAGAGGATCTAATGTCGCCATAGCTATACTCGTAATTGTTTGTGGTTTGATTATGAAGGATTCCACTGTACTGTGGCATTATCAAGAATTAATCTTATCGAAAAATAGTATAAAATCTTTAGAGTATTTGCTGTCTTTGCTAGCTCTACTAGCTCTAGTAATATGATTCGAAAATTTCGTATTGAATATAAAGCTAAGATGTTCAATCTCTCAAAAATGTTTCATTGGTAATCTATTTATGAAGTTTTATTCAATTGATGACTGCCAGTCAAGCTATTCGAATAAGCGAATGGACCACGGTAATAACCTTGTGGAACACTATAGTTAATTATTCATTCTAACCTAACCTAATATAGAAAATCATTGATGCATTACCAGAGTGTTCTCCAGAAACAAAAACATTCAAATTCGTGAAGTAATAATTTATGTATTACCATTACAAAATGAACTGTAATTGATCGTTTTGTCGTTACAGTTTGATTCTCTCAGAAATTTTGTATCCTCGAAGCTTAAAAAGATCGCGCCAAACTGACATCCTGTGCGTAAATCTCTGCATTTCTCCCCGAATTCTCTCTACTAATAATACCTCGGAACGCATGTCGAAACATTGTTTATTCGAAGGGGGCTTCTAGAATCCTCTCTTAAAATCACCAATGCATCACCTAGCCGACAAATCGACCCTAGGAATGTCTAGAAAGCGTCGTGAAATGAAATACTAGTGTCTACATGTCGGGTCACGTGCCATAGAAGGTACACCCTTTCGAATCCGGTTTGCAACCCCTATCTTGACTCGGGGCTCGCACGTCTAGCACACTTTCGGAATCGAAGAAGTGAATTTGATATTCGAAAGGTTTTTTACACGTACAGTGTGTCTGGTGATTAATGAAGAACCCAGTAACTGCATCAACGAAGTCGTCATTGACGTGATAGTCTGTCTATCTGTCTGTTTGTATGCGATGAACTCAAAATCATTACGGTTTTCCCCAAATTGTGGAGTGATTCAAGTTTGAGGTTCATGTGTGTATAATTCCCTAATATTTTATGTAAATTTGTTGAGAAGTCGAGGAGGTGGTAACAACTCCTTTGAGATATAATAATATAAGTTGATATATCAGTTATCACGACACTGAAATCGTTTAAATTGAGAGGGGATATTTTCAAGAGAGATTAATTTTTGTGGATAAAAGTTTCTGGCCTTCCACTGCTCCATATTTATAAAAAAAATGTGGGAGTCTTCCAAAGAAATGAAGGAAACAGAAGAATACAAACTGGAAGAAAAATCCCTTTCGAAACAGCTATTCTCATATAAACGATGGATTACACCAAAGAAAACTACTTTTGAAATAAATACTTTTATATAAACACTGAATTATACGGAAAACATTTTTCTCTTGTTTGTATTCCAAATATTCGCAATGGAATCGAATCAGATATCATTCACAGGATTCCTACACAATACAATTGATGAAAGAAGTGAAATTTCACTCACATTTAAACTTTACACTCACACTGTCATCCTCACTGCTAGACTTTCGATGTTTCGCCGCAAGACACTTGCCTTATCGGCTCTTCAGTAGCAAAAACTAAAATTATCGCACAGTGAAAAAATCGAGTGAAGTTCATGTACCAATCTTTGAAGAAAATTGTTTCAAAATAAGTGCATTAACCTTGGGGATTATTTTTGCAGTTATATACAAACAAGGTATACTAATGACATTGATAGCCTTCAAAAAGTGACCTAGTTTCCAGCTGCAAGGCTCTGAAGCACTACTAAATTCACAGGCTAAGTTCGATTGACGCCTGTTCTCTCCATGCCTTAGGCTGGGCACTCGCCGATGTTTCGCACTATTATCTATGATCTGTTGATCACGTGTATTCGGTTGTGACACGAGAAAAAATAACCTGATGTGATTTTGAGATGGAATGACAGTTCTGGTGCCCTCCATAAGGCACATATGGCAGAAACGTAAGAAATCAATTGGATTGAAGTTATCCATTAAGATGGAACAGGTTCGATTCATAAGCCACCGAGATTTCCAGATCTGAACCTTTCGAATTTTTTTCAGTGGGGTCAAAAATTCTTGTGAACAAATAGATTTTTACCAAGGACAGCTTCTTTCAAAATCAAAGCATGTGTAGACTATTATTGCCGGACACCCTGTATATGATACTTAATATATGAGTCGGTTTGATCATTTTATAAATTCAAAAATATGATTTTCGAAGATGAATTAGAGAATTTGTTTATGTAAACGTCCTGTCTTAGTTATGTTTTTCGTTAAAATCTTTCCATATTCTCAACGCAGTAGTTTTTCCAATAAACATATTGAAAATTTACATCATGATCTATCTTCAATTTGAATGAATATACCCGTAATTTCATTGAAAAACACACTGAATTCTCCTAGTGATTATTTAAATAATGATGTTTCGGAAATTATAACGAATACAGAGGAAATTATCCGAGAACTCAAATCATTGTGGCTTGCACTAGTTTTATTGTTGAAGATTATAGCGGTTTAGTTTGTTCACCACCGTATCTAATCAAAATCAATCCTAAATCCAGTTTCATGATTAGTTTGAACACATCTGTCAAAGAGCTATCGTGATTATTAACCTTGCGTTCCGTGTAGACTTGTTACTAACTCCTTGTGCCACATCATGAACAATATGGTTTTTCAATTTTTCTTCATTCATGAACCGTAATAGATTCAAAAATGAAATCCCTGCGATTCTTTCTATCTGTCGAGAATATATATGAGTAATTGTAGTTTCGATAGAAGGAATAGTTGTGTTGCACTCACTTCCCTCATTTTTATTAGTAGAAGACTCATAATTTGTTGCTTATTACGCCTTATAACACGCCTTCAACAGAGAGATCTCATGTTGTTAATTGCTATTTTATATCAGTAACACACAGAAATAAAAGTACAACGTCTAATGATTTCCCGCAATTTTCATCGCCACAACCATATGAAGTCGCTGCGGGAAGACGGGTGATCAAGATTAATAATTTATTTCGAAGTAGTGATCAGATTGGCTCGCCAACAATCGAATGTGATGATATTTAATGGAAAAATTAGGTATTACAAATTACTACAAATTATTACAATTAAAAGACCAATGCATATTAATGCGTTCGGGCCGATGAGAGAAATCATTATAGCCATGGGTGGAAATTAAACGAACATAGGCGTAGCTCTTGGTTTTTTAACGGGACCACAAAATACTGTTGAAGAAACTATATGACTGAATTACTTTGCAGTAGAAAGAATATATGTACTTTGAAGTTATCTCAATAGTCAGCTTTGAATCAAAAATTAAGTATGTTTCTTTGTTTTTATTGCAGCAGTTATATCCTTATCTCTTCTGAAGTGTTCTGGGATCAATCTCTTATTTGTGTGCTTTTTTCATCTTGTAAAATCCTTTATTTCATTTCTGATATATTCACATCGTTTTTTTTTCTTAATAACGTTGTGGAAGTTACCTTTCAAGTTTTTATGCCCTAGTATAATTGTAATATGGAACTAACTATTCTGAATACTCCTGATTTGTTCTGTGTTATGGGACAATATTCCCAGGAACACATTTCTATTTCTAGTTTTTTAGCTTCATGTATTTATATATTATTTGAACGTATTTTATTGTTAAAAGAATTTTTATACAATTTTAATATTTTTTATACCATTTTTACATTTTGGACTTGTATTTATACTAGGATTTCCTATTTTCAAGTAAATAAATATAACATATACTATGTTAGACAGATGCTGAGCTTCTAGACATTTTAATTTTTTACCATTCCATTTTCCTTTAACCAATGCTAATGGCAATTCCACACGTAACCCGTCTTCTTGAGTGAAAACATGAAATTCACTTGAATCTACGATTACATTGATAATTTCCTCCAGGTATCAAAAATGATATTTTTGAAAGTCTTTAAATAAACTGGAATTGTGATACGGAAGCTTTCCACTCATTGACGTTTGACGGATGAACTAACTATCAATATGATCACTTCATTACAGTAGACGTTTCAAAAATGTTTGAGATATTCAAAGTCGACCAAATGAGTCCAGCCTCATAGCGAAGTGAACAACTGGCAAGACAACTTCTTGGTTGACAGTAGATAGGCGTCAGGAGATAAGCGAAATAAATGTATAGCTTGTAAAGTAGATCTCATATTACGAATTTCAGTGAAATGTTCCCTCATGGGTCGGGGTACTACCTGCACCAGCCACGATACCCTATCATGATCCTCTCAGGTAACCAGTAGCTATCCAGGTAGGAATCGTTTATGTGAGTCATTTTTTGGAATATCCTCTACGGCAGCCATGATACTGAAGAGATTTCAGTTGGCTGGTGGATATTGAGGTTGTCAAATGTTCAAGGTGCAAGATTCCCATCTCAATGAAAGCAGCAACTTTTACATATAAGGACTCTGTTAGTCAGCTGAACCTAACGATTCAGAGGCAAAATAACGCAGAGCTTTTTGATTTTGGTTTGAGTGAATCATCGAAAGACCTAAGCATTTACTGACCTGCTGAAGGAGAGATTTTTTTTCTCTCCTGGTGCAAACTCCGCAGCCAAGTTCATAAGATATTCCACTCTTGAGAAGGCGATAATACCTGGTTGCACCAACTAGTCTCCTATGTTCGTTAACTGAATCAAGAGTTGGAGAGTTGCGAAACTCTTGCTCTTGTTTGGAAGATCCAGTATCAGATTCTTCGGTTAATTTATGGTGTTTGGAAGATCCCAGGAGCAGTCGTGGAGGAAAAGTCCATCAGACGGTGACACAACGTCTGGTCTTTCGAAGGTTCTATTTGTGACACTGTTTAGCTCAAAGTCATACATCCTTCCGACACAGCTACACATACACCTCAGAGTGAGGCGTCATTTAGAAGGACTCTCACCTCCATGGGTCAGAATTCAATAAAGAGATAAATATATAGCACCAATTGGTTTTGCCCCATGAAAATAATGAATGGATATGAGTTTAACTGTTATTGAAAAGTCAGAATTTATCAGTAGTATCAACCCTGTAGCTAAGCCATCACATACCGCTCAGTTCTGTACAAATGTCTCACTACGGAATGTTTCTTCTGAATCATACCGTATACGAGTATTAACCAACTTCTCGCGATAATCTTATTTCACAGAATGTTCCTTGTTGCGTTTGAGCTTCTCGTTCACCGTTCAATTCGTGTCAATTCACTCCCAATTTCGACAAGCACTAAAAAAGTTAATTCACACCCTGAATGGAAGCAGACGGTAAGGCAAATAAATAAATCGGATTTAAAAGCTTTCCACCAAAATGCTCGAAACTCGGGTGAATATTACGCTGAAACGTCTCCCTCTAGAAGCCAACAAACTAATGGAGTGAAAGAAAAACACAAAATGTGTTTTATGAGTGGCCAAATTGTGAACATTTCATTTGAATGTATGAATGTTCGGGAGGCTGTATTACGCTAGCGAATATTTTTCGGGTTTTTGAACCGAAAACAATTATTATATATTGTTTAATGTACGAAATGTGTTGATAGCCATTCCTCACAAGTTGCTGGGAATCTTGAGTCTCATAAGCTAATTGAGTTTTTCCCTTATTTTCAAGTTTGTACAGGCTCTTCCAATACTTATTTGATATGTCACATTGTGAGATGTCAATCTGAGTATTATGTTTTGAGAGCTTTTCTACTGGTGTGAAGTCTGAGAGTAATGTGGACACGTGTTGCGCAATAAACACTTAATGCGCAACCAAAGTTTGGCAATTTTCACGTCATGGGTGTCTTTGTCTTCTCAGTATATGAGTTCGTATGACCTATTCTAAGTCGTGTTATTATGACTTGTTCTCTTCTCGTCAGCCCTTGTGGGCTACAATATGTGGTTTGATATCTTTCAATCCTGAATCGTTGTTTGTCCATTTATGTGTCCATGTATCAGGTTTTTTGTGTCATTTGGACTCACAGGTATATTCACATCGACATCATTTTCAGTTGCTATAGTGTCACCTTTCTCATTTCCGTCAATTCCTATATGGCTAGGAACCCAAGCAAATATCAACACAGTTTTGTTCGAGATTTCATAAATGGATACTCTCCAGTGATTATTCTGAGCTGATCCCCGTTGTTTTTGAGTAGATATTAAATTTTTTCCAGACAGTTCTTTTAAAAAGGTTTTCTCTTTTATGCATTCCCAAGTATATTTTCCCACTTCTCTCATGTTTCTTATTGACCTTACTGAATGTATCATTAGGATTTTTACTGAAACTTAAAAAATACACTGAAATCTGTATGAAGAATGTAAAGAAATAAACATCAAGTGCATCGATTAGTAGTCAATTAAGTCCTCGGTCAGGAGCACATCCAGACAATAAAATCGCTATTCATCACTACTCAAATATATATTGAATAGAAAATCCTCACTGTCTTCTCAAAAATGGATAGTTTTTATACAATGTCAAAACCATTTACACATTCAATCATATCTTCACGAAAATATATTTCGTTAATCAACTTGAAGTCATAATGAGTTCAACGGGTGATTAGAAATGTGTTTCAATTATTGGAAAATACATATTTTTTATGCACTTTGAAGAAAAAAATGTGCCTCGATGAAAAAAAAAAGTTGATAAACTTTTTAACGATCCTGCTAATGAGAGTTCTATTTTAGGTAACTTCTATTATTTGTTACTCTCAAATCCCATTTGGTCGTTTTTGTTATTCTGGCTGAAATTTCGTAGTAAAAGAATAATTACATTTTTATTTTCAGGACTTCATCCACCGTAGTGTAGTTAACGCAAACTTTACATCGTTACAACAGATATGAACCCTTAACCCATTTTCTCTTTATTCGAAAATTTCAGAATAATTATTCTGAATGATGCGTTTTCACTGTTTTCAAAGCAGAATACAATTGAGTCGAATTATAATAATAGTAATAATTTTCAGTAGCTATTGGTGATACAAAGTGTATATATGACAAGTCACAAAAAATTAAACGAATAGTAATGATAACTTCAAAAATGTTTATACAGTACGTCACTTGAAATAAAATAATTTAAAATGTATATAAATACATATACACATGAAAGAGATGAAAATCTCTTATGAAAGACATATTCACTGAAGTAGACTTTAATCTAGTTTTTGTTCGGAGATAATTTTCCAGGAATTTTTGAAAATCATATTGCTCGTTCCCAAAAACCGAGTCTTCAGCTTCATTTTGAAATGAGGGGATACAAAAACTCATGAAAATTATTTGGCTTGGCCCCACATCATAATAATAGTGTCTGCATATGAGAATGCTATAGCATAATGAATTATATAACTAGATATCGAACGGTAGCCGGTCGGTGTTATCAGTTGCAAATCAGCAGTAGAGTAATCTCCAAACCTAGGTTGATAGAAGAGATGAATTTGTCCTTACTTACTTTGACTTTATGTGCTATAAATTAGAGTTCTGTCTTGATTGCCATAAAGAATTCGAGAGTGGAAGAATCTATCTGTATATCCAGGACAGAGGCATCAGCAAACAAATACTAGATGAAATACAGTGAAGTACAGATGATTTCACAACAATTTTTGAAAATTCACCGCAGTCAACGGTCTAACACCGAAGGCGAAGCGTAGGCTATAATAGAATCAAAAGCATTTGTTAGTGTTTCTAATGAATCAAATAATGTTTCGCAGAATAGAACATATTACTTTCCTTGATATGCCGCTTCTTTTTATTCCACATTCCACAAATTCAACTCAAAGTAATCGACTATTGAAATAACTCAAGATTATACCACTTTCATCATGATTCTTAAATCTAAGTTGCATTATATAGACGAAACGAAAGTATTGGCTTCTTCTCTTAGATTCATCTATTCTTCTAGTCCTAATCGCCAGTTTTTTAACGACCAATATCATGATAGGTGATCAAGTTCTTCGTGAAGAGAGTCATCTATAAATACTTAGGTTTTAACAGTTTCTTTTTGATGAAAAATCAATTTTTGTCGTCTATTGTAATTTAAGTCCTAAAAATCAAACAATGTTACTATGAAAGTCTTCGACACATCAAGAAAAACAGGAATATGTGACCAATAAAAAATGCCAGTACCTTTTAGTTACTAGACTCTATAAATGTAGGTACTCGATATCAAAAATTCGAAAACAAATTTCGAGGAGTATACAGAAACAGAAGGTGACACTTAATTTCTAGACAGAATTCAAGGCTGCAAGATTTCAAAAGAGCATTTGAAAAGCATTAGTTGGTAGCAAAAAAGTGGAGATTTGAAGACCACTGAAAATATCATGAACGAATTTTAACTATGAGTTATCCGGAGCTGACGACATTCATCCAGTAATGCTGCAGGGAAACCGTTATTTTCACTTCAAGAACTGTTCGTTTTCCTCAAAAAAGGTTTTATTCTGAAATGTATACCTACTGAGACTGGGACTTCCAGTGTTCACATTCACACCGAAACAAGAAACTGTTTGTTACCGTATTTCTGTGAGCATGGACTTCAGAACTATGCCACGAAGGATGTTTGTCGGATTTACTCGAAGATGACAAAATAATTTTCATTCTGAAAATAATACAAGACGGAAGGTTGTAGACAAAGGAAACGAAATAAGGTTGACGGGAAAACCGCTTGTTTGTTGCTTTTATTAGCAATTTTTCTTGGACATTATTTGAAGTTAGTTGACTTGTCTTACCGAGATCATCAGTTTCTATGTAGAGGAAAATGGTAGCGAATAACAAAAGATGTTATTTCTCTTAACGATACTCTTCGGCTATTTGGTAGACATCTGATTATTTAAGTTCTTCATGAAAACAGATATTTCATAACATTCACAATAGTATCCGTAAAGGAAGAATATATTTTAAAAATCTTTAATGAGAATATTATTGCATACTTTCGTAGGTATGACTGGTGAGTAAGGCATACAAAAAAAATATAGATTTCCAAACCATATTCATGAATCAGATGAAAGAATATTCCGGTCCTCTTTCTCTTCTAATCTAAATATTTCAACTTTTGTTGACCAAACTGAACTGTTATTGCGTATCGCTCTGAACCCGCTTGTTGACGATACAATCACGAAGTCAACTTTTCAATTTTCAAATATAATTTTGGAAGTTTGACAAAATTAATTTGTAAAAATCTTCGAATTGGAGATAGTTGACTCACTGACGGTACTAGTTTTCCTGCTTCCTTTACCTCATCTAATTATCAATTATCATTCTCACAGTAGGTAGTGATTGTACTTATATGTTTGTATTTTTTACAACCAAGTTATTTTGTCATCCCTGGCGATACTCTATCGATGATGGCTAATACGTATGAAACTGTTTATTGTTCGTGTGTTTTCCATAACAGGTTTCTTCAGTTTCATATCAAGGAAGATAAGTAAAGCAGTTATGAATTGATTTCGGACTTGGGTGTTACAAAGATAAGGGAATATCAAATCTTCTTCAGTAAACAAATGGATGGTAAGTATTGAAAATCTCGTGCCATTTTGTTGTCGACAACAAAATGCTGCTATTCATGATAATAATTACACAATTTTCATAATTATTTTTATTTCTAGATGAGTTTCGCTAACACCGTAGTTTACTCTGTGGAAACGATAGGAATCGTCCGGTATCATGGCTTGATTTTCATCAAGTAACGGGTCATTCCATTCATAATCATAATGATGTCCCGGAAGTCATGAACACATCATTTGCTTTTTCGCTTTTTAGTACGTTGTTGATTGAATTCTCTTTCTAGAGCTTAAAGCTTGTTCATAGGATTAAATTTTTTTTATTTTGACATATATTAATATAACAGAAAATTTTTTGTTGACATAGATATGATATATATTTCGGTTTTTGTTTAATAAAATTGTTATTTTCGGTTAATCTTTATGATTTTTTTTCTTAGGGTTATCAAATCAATTTATATTATATTAGACAATGGAAGTCCGAACTGATGAATTAGTTATTTTAACATTTCGACACGTGTTTCGATCATCGAGTGATCATCTTGAAGATGATCAGTTGGTGATCGAAACACGTATCGAGGTGAATAAAACTCCAGTAATATTCTTTACCACACTGAAGATTCCAAACAGTGCATCACCTGTCCATACAATGTTATATCTGGTTAGGAGACATGTATCTTTTATGGAGAAAGCCGATACCTGGATTTTTGTGGCATTAAATTGAATCTGGTTACTTCCACTCCAATTCGAATTCACTTCTAGATCCTCATTATAATATGCAAATTCCTGCTGCCGGTAAAATGTTGAAGTACTGTATATCATCGTAGTCTGGTGATTTTTAATAACTAGAATATTTCACCTTTTACAATCTGAATTGATTTTTTTGTCGTGTTTGGTAGCCATGAATGTCGCTATTAAGCTCAAAGTTATTTTTTTTCTTGTAAACATATGTTAATATTTCATATAAATAAATACCCGTGAAAGTTAATAATTGCTTTGTTCTAAATACTTCTCGGCAGGACTCACGATAGTCTAGTCTGAACATAGCACGGATTATTCTTTTTGTGCCAGAAAAAGTCTGTTACTGGAAGTTGCTAGCCCATAGACTAAGATTTTGTAACTAATGGTCGCCAAATAAAAATGGCTTGATTTAGAAATCGATCATCTGTACACTAACCGTAGTCTCTTAGAATTAGATATAGTCTATATAAAAAACTAACATATAGATTAGACGTTAATGATTACGTACAATGGAATGACTTTCAGAGAGGAATGTTTCGGATGATTGAATCAAAATATATCAGAAAAATGTGTACGCTCAATAATAAACTCAAAATATATAATATAATAATAATAATATGTTTATTATCGCATACACTGATATACATTACATAGAGTGCTATCGAATTTAAACAAGATAATCACAGAAGCCATATTTAAGCATGAACCGAAAGAAACCATTGCG
>WOGO01003760.1:0-13952 GCA_015342085.1 Leptinotarsa defecta | reverse complement strand
TTGAGGTTATGATAGGAAAATATCCCCCTTGGATTACAAATCGACGGGTTTTTGCTTTCTTTTCAGAACATATAAGTATTGAAGATATTCGATCTGTTTCGTTTTCGGTGCCCCACCCTGTATAATATATGAATCCTTGTGCTTTGAACACGTGTCTCTACATCATGCACTCTTGAAAGATGCGCAAAGGTAGGTACTGTACTGTATAGTATAATTGATCCCCAAATGATCCCAACTGACACTTTTCTCACGAATATTGTTGCATTTCTAATTTGTAAAAACAATTTTTGTGTTAGATATCTCCAAAACACTTCCTCAATTGATTCTCAGAATATTTGTTTATTTATCGAGACTATTAGATAAATATCTACTCTACATTCTGAATGAAATATAAGATAACAACATTCCTCAATACTTGACGTTAACGTAAGTCAGACATCTCACTCCTAGAATTCTATGCATATCATAAACAAATCAGTGTAGATATTTATAAGAGCGATGAGAGAAAACCTTTTATTCATTTTAATAAAAATTTGATGCGATGAATATTTCTGTCTGTATAAAGTATCAGTCGTTATAAATGATACAAACGATAAAATCTGTGAATATTAGAATATGAGTATCTACAGAAATTTTGACAAGATGGAAAAAACTTCAGTTTTGAAAGCAGTGACAAAATATATTTCAAAAATTTTTTAATGAAAGGATAGCAAAAAATATTTGAACTCGGTCAGACATTATCACTTTATCCTTCAAATAGAAGTGGAAGAAAACAATAAAACTGAAGAGCTCTCTGCATCACTTGTAACGCTATATTATTTTTCTGTTAGTAGGGGAGCCCACTATGCAAAATGGGGATTTACTCGAGTGTCATAGAGACATATTAGGTTGCAAAGCTTAGATGATAAGAAGAAAAAAATGCCATATAATATATAACTTTTCATCGGTGGGGGAAGCGGCTATAGATTTTTAAAAATGTAATAATTTACTGTTGCATGGACATACTCCAGCGCGTCAGATATTGATAGTATCAATGCCCTACATATTTTAATAATGTTCGTATGTTAATCTGATCGTTTGCATGATGCGGGTGGTTGTACGTGAGGGTTGAAAGTGAAAAGAAAAATAATTTAATGGAGCGTTTCAGATTTTCTAAGGGAGTGTTAAGTGCAACAAAAAAAGCTCTTATTCAATGATCTGACGATTTCGATCTGACGCAAACTGGCGGCCATTATTTTGATGTGTGAAAAAATTCGCCATTTTTAAATACTCAAGCGCCTCAGATTAAGATATATATGGTTCATCTCTATGTTATAGACGTGCTGTCTCATAATCTGACGATTATCTAGAGGGGTTCGCCTAATCTGACAAAAATATATTTTTTTTTCAAATCATTGAACTCAAATAATTGAAAAGCTCAGGAAATACCATGCAAATAAATAAGTGTATGTTTTTTAAGTAGAATATGAAAATATAATATAAGATAATAATTTCCTAAAAATGCTAAAAAAAAATTAATTTTTTATAGTCAATTGATTAATGTGTCATCTTCATCTTCATCACGAACGAGTTTCTGTGATCAGCTGTGGTGGCGTCATGGCAACAGAATTCAGAGTCGGGACGGAGTGAGAGAGTAGTAGAAACAGGCCAAGAAGAGGAATAGGAACTCGGAGAGGGAAATATAGGTATCATACAGCTGCAAGCATTGAACTTTATCGACGAATTTTTGTTATTTCGGCCTGCGGAAATCGTCAGATTGAATATTTTTCGTTATCCTTGAATTTTTTCCTTCAGAATAAAAAAAAAGCAACGCTCGAGAGTGTCGAAATGACGTTATTTTTTTACAACTTTGCTGCCCTCCCCTTTCTTTACGTCACTCTCAATTTGTCAGATTACTGGAATATACACTTTTCAGCATGTTATTAATTCACTCTACCTTAATCTGACGCGCTCGAGAATTTCTGATGATCAATTTTTTTTACTAATCTGATCCTTTATCATTCACGGACGGCCTTATGTATGGGGCTCATATTTGGTGGAGGTTCTTAACCGGGTACAAGGTATTCCCCTGTATATTAATCTGCCGCGCTTTAGTAAATCCTGAAATCCCCGCTTGGGCTCCCCTATTATTTCGTATTTGATCAAATGATGAGATTGAAGGACGGCAATTCTTGTAGAAATAATATATTGAACAATGACTTACGAATTAGAAATTTCTACTACATGTAACGACTTTTAATTTTGTTTTTTGAATGTCCCCGAAGGATGCCTCTGAAAACAAAATTTGTATCGGTAACTTTTGATGCAGTTCTACTTTTGGTGGTTTTGAGTTTAGCCGATCCACTAGATTTTTATGTAGGGGCCGAATGAGCTTATTATTTGCTACCGTTAGCGATTGACCTGAGCTACCTGAAGTGGTGGCGGTTGAAAAAGTTGATGACGAAAATAAGTTGAAACTCAATGAATATACTCATCTTCATCATAACTCCAAATATAACTGCAATACTTTCCATTTCATATCAATCTTTTTTCGATTATTACTCATTAATACTTCATTTCGCTACGCACATGAGGTAATAGCGACCCGTCCAGGCTCCGCACAGGTGCAATATCGATAATAAATACAAATTCAACCACCGGAATTTTGAGTTCATGGAGAAGTAGTGATGAAAATATAATTTTATTTTATAGACGCGCCTTTTTCTTCCGCGACTGGTGCAGAGAAACAGAGATGAATGAGTGTCAAGTGACTTTCGCATTTATAAGTATACATACAAAGTGGTCCAACAAAAAGTATCCATATAGTTTTTCTGGTCTGGTCTGAATTTTAACAAAAAATGCTCCAATAGATGACATTTTTGCGTATTCTAAACACTGTTACTTCAAACCCCTATTTGGGGTAGGCAGTAGCCCCTATATCTTGAATGAGGGCTGCAGGGGTCGAGTAATACTTCGTTTGGAAAGGCTCGAAATTACTTTTCCAGTTGGATTCCACTTCTTCAGTTAATTTCAAAAATGGCGTTGTGCCCTATAGTCGTAAATTTGAAATCATTCAGTTTTTGCGAGTCCAAATAGTCTCGAATTTTTCAGTGAGTTTTTTCCTAAATAGATTCCAAAGCTCGTTACTTATCTAGTGATATTATTTTCGATAAAAATGGATTAACTTTCATACAGTAATGGATATTTTGTTCAAATCAGGTTGAAAATCATTCAGCGGTTCAGGTGTCAAGTTTTGGTACGTTTTTGGGCTTCGTTTGTTACCAAAAGGTTGATCGTTTTCTCAAACATGTATTCAGATACACTTCACTTGTCAGATTTCTGGGAATGAAAAGTGTTCCTACCACATGCGTAGGAAAATATTTTTCCGCTCTTTGAAAATATACAGGTTGTATTGTTAACTTGATATCAAGATGGCGATACAACTTTTCATTATTGAGTTTTTCAGAACTTTGACTAGACCATTAGTTGGTTCTCAATATTCACTGATTAGTTGCGGAGAAAATCATTACATTTTATTTTTGTTTGAAAAATAAGTGGTTTCTCGCGGACTTCACGTCAAGTTAGCAATACAACTTTTTCATTGATTTTCCCAGAACTCTGACTATACCATTATTTTGCTCTAATTATTCCCTTATTAGTTGCAGAGAAAAATATGTTCTGTTAGCCTATAATGTTTTCCTAACATGAAGTTAAGTTAGTGATATTCTTTTTTTACTACTGGGTTTTCTACAGTTCTGACTAGACCATTGATTTTTGCTCTAATTATTCGCTTTCGATAATTATTATTTTGATTGTTTTCTGTTATAGCTATCAAAGAATGTATCCATTTGAAAAACAAGTAGGGCACATAATCGATTCACTTGTCGAATATGAAAAAAAGAACATTTTCTTTTCAAATATTAGCCAATGCTTTCTATTCAATGTGGCATAGCATAAATTTTTGGGATGTCACAAGTTTTTGTTCAGATAACCTTGGCTGATAAAATTGTGTTTCCTCAAGCTGTGGTTGTAATGAAATCAAGTATTTGATGATGATGATGATGATGATGATGATAAGAAATCATTCTCGCTTGAGGAAGATATTCTATAGAGAAACACCAACCGTGGTTTTTGTAAAACAGTTATAGTAAAAATCTCACAGTGAATTGTATCAGATATAAATTTTCATTGAATATCGACCAGTTCTATTCAATGGTATTTTTATTTCGTAATCAACTTCTCGCCACTTTTGTTGAGAAATATTTTGTCATTAGAAGGTCATCTCATCGAATAGGTAATGTATGCATTCATATCTGACAGGATATTCTCAGTGACCTCAAGAGAATATATGATTTATAACCAGGAAAAAAGACGACAGCATTTCCTCTCCTTGACAAGAGAGGACGCGTCAGATCGAAATATCAACAGGTGTTGGAGAACCGAATGAATATTTGAGTTGACTCCTCTCATACTGCAAAAGTCGATTTGAAAGTTGTTATTGAGTCTGTCGACGACTGCACAGCTACCATACTTTTTTCCTGTAGTGACTTTCTTGTGACTTTCAAATAACGTCAACAGGCTGATGCTATAGAATAAGAATAAAATAGGGACCCTAGAACTGTAGAAAACGAAAGTATGAAAAAATAATTGAAAATTCTCGAGATGAAAATAAGAAAAAAAATCTCAGAAGAGAAAAAGAGAAAAACTGAAACTCAGTTGTTTCCACTTATCATTTGTAAGGACAGTGTACCCATTTTCGTTGTAATGCACACCTACGGTGTTGATGATTGGTTCGATTTTGTAATTGTCTACTGACACGGATGACTACTGATCCGACCAGTAGGAGAAACCTGAAAATAAATTAAGTTTCTTTGTATGGTTTCATAGGACCAAAATTAACTTTTGTTCGTTGGTTTGTTTGTAAATTCAGAAGTATGGCTGAATTATGAAAAATTGTTTCTATCATGAACAGTCCGTTGAATTTATTTAGTAGTTTGTCTTCAATATGTGATTCTTTCACAAGGACTTCATCACCTACTTTATAATCCGGTGGTTTGCTTGAGATGTTCCGGTTGAAACGAGTTTTTGCTTTTTTCTTTCGGTTTTTTCGCGTACGAATTTATTATTGCTAGAAATCCTATTATTGAGGTCTCTTACATATTAAGTAATGAGTTGTTCTTGATATTACAAGGTTTCGGGAGGTCTACGAGCTGTATGATCACAGACTAGTTCGTGAGAGGTAAATCCGTGAGATTTATTTACAGAATTGTTATGACATATTACAGCATATAGTAATACGTTAAAAAAGTGGTCATTTGGGTGTTCTGCCAAATGAGATCTAATCATTTCAAGTAAGTTTGCGTGAAATCTTTCCACTGATCCATTGGATTGAGGATGGTTTACGCTAGAGTATGTCAATTTTGTGTTGAATAGGTTACAGAGGTATCTAAGTAGGGCATTGTCGAATTCTCGTCTATAGTCGCAATGAAATCGTAACGGGGTACCATAATGTTCCAAGTATAAAAGAAGAATGTCTGATATTACTCTTGTAGTTTTATCTGGGATTGGATAGACTTGTGTAAATTTTGTAAGTCTGTCGCGATTACTAAGGGCATCATTTTTTCTTGGGATTTCAATTATGTCAATATGTATTTTTATAAATGCGGTTTTCGTGGTTTCAGTCAGTGGTTCAGTTCGGTTTTCTGACAAACCTCGCAGGTTGACAAGGTTTTCAGATGATCCCTTTCATTTCGATTCTGAATTATTCCAAGGTATGAAACTTCTTCAGTAGGTGACATGAAAGTCCTTTTGTAATTGATTTCGAGCTGAAAACGAGGCATGCTTTCGTGGGATCAATTTTCATTCTTGAAAGTGCGTCAGCGTTTCTGTTTGGTCTGTAATCAATTCAAATTTTCTTTCGAAGAGATAGGGTCTGAAGTGTTTAACTGTCCATACTATAGCTAGTAATTCTCATTCAATTGTAGAATATTGAGATTCCGCTGAACAGAGGGTTTACGAAGCATATGCGAAAGGTAAATCTCTTCCAATGCGGCTTCAAGATAGTACATCTCCAATAGCATATGCGCTAGCATCTGTTGTTAATAGGAAAGTGTCTTCGAAATTTGGGTATATTAGTATTGGGGTCGAAACAAAAGTTTGTTTCAATTCGCCTCATGATTTCTTACAATCAATCCCGAAAATGAAAGGGGTGTCTTTTTGAAGTAATTTTGCGAAGTGTTTTGATATTTTTACACAATATGGAATTAATCTTCTGTGGTATCCTGATTAGACAAAAAAAATTATTTCGTTCTGGTCCTTGGGTTCTGGGAAGTTTATAATACAGTCAACTGTGTTGAGGTTTGATTTTACTCCATTTTTTGTGATTAAATGGATAAGATATGCTACTTCTTTTCTAAGGAATTCGTACTAATCTGGTTGGATTTCAAGATTAGTTCGACGGAGTCTATTGAATACTTCTTTCAATCTAGATATATGCTCATGAATGGTAGGGGAGTCAATGATGATGTCGTCCATGTAAACGAGACATCATTCATTTTGGATCCTGAGAAGAATGTTATCTTTCACTCTTTGAAACGTTGATGGGGCATTGTTGAGGCCAAAGCTCATTCTGAAAAACTTATAATGGCCGTTTTCGTCTTGATGGAAACCAGAAGTAAGATCAATGATAGTAGAGTACTGACATTTTCCAAGTTGATCGAGAAGGTCTGATATTATTGGGGAAGGATATTTGTCGTCTACGATCAGTTCATTTAACTTTCGGTAGTTAACAGCTACTCGCCATTTCTGAGGATGACCAGAGAGAAATAGAAGGCCGTGTCTCCAAACATTTCATTAATTTGTCTTTTGACTCTCTATGAAATTGGGAGTAGCGGTATGATTTTGTAAAGACCGGTTTTGCGTCTTCTGGGTCTATTGACTGTTTGATTTCGTTTGTGAACGTTAATCGTCACATTCTAGATAGAAAATGTTCGAGAATTGTAAACATGTTTTTGTTATCAGTTCATATTCTTTCTCGTGCAAATGATTTGAACGTATATTTTCTTCATTTCAAATTCTCTATCGATTTGATTTTATTCCCTTACTGTTTCCTATAAATAATTTGAAGAGGAATTGGATGTTTATGTCAGAAACATTATTGTTTTGGGTAAGCGTTTGAATTTATGATTGATGTCAAAAACTCGCCTTGTTCATCTACTCTTACTAGGGTATTTGGTGAACGAATGTTCGTTAAAGAATTGCCACTTCATATATACATTGGTCGAGGTCATCATTCACATGAAATGAATTTGTAATAAAAATAACATATACCAAGCTGATGCACGGAGATATCGACTCGCCACTAACCTTTGCTTTTCTGAAGTCGGAAACTGTTAGGTTCATAATTGTCTGCTAGGATAATGTGAACGCGAAACCAGTTATAGTACATACGTAGTCAATCCGAATGGCATAAAAACTAAATAGACACCAAACGTCGGCAATTTCTTTGTATGGCATGGGCGGCGTGGTATTTATACGAGGTCTAATCATTATTTTTATGTGAAAGGTTTTATATGGTATTACCTGGTAAATTTATCAGACCTGTACTTTTTTCAGTTGTTCGGATTGACTTCGAATAGGCGGAGTTCCAATACCAAAATTTAGCAAAATGCTACATACACAATATTTCAACTTCTTTGACATTCAATTGGATCCACTTAACTGTCCAACCAGTCATTAGCAAGTAATCAGTAGGAGATTTGTCTCTTCCACATGGTTCAGATTGAAATATATTTTATGAAACGAATATATTTACCAAGTTGTCCTGTATCTGATAGAAATATTATGTATTTTTGTAAAGAATAAGGTTCGATGTATTGCGTATCGTTTCAAAAGTATTTTTCACTTTTTTCCTTCAACACTGTGATTTTGATGATTTATCCCCGAATCAGTACAAATCATCACACAAATATTATCACAAATCTAATGAATACGATAATTCAGTAAAATTACTTCATTCCGGATTCATAATGTGAAATATATTTTTGTTGTGATTATTTCATTTACAGATGATTTCAAAAATCAATCATCTTGTTATTTTAGCAATACCTATACACATGTATTGTCACAAAAATTATAAAATATTTATTTCGATGAATAATATGTAAATTCACAAATTAACATAACATCTTTTTATATAACCAACTTGATCATTCCACTCAACATCTACATAATTCAGTTAATACATACCCCACAAGTTCCAACGAGAAGGTTTCATGGGAAAATCAAAAAAGATTTCGTGGGAAAAAAGTGATAACTTCGTTTATACATACTCTGTCCTTCAACCGAGTATTGCTCGTTCTTGCATGTGGCTATAAGTCGAAAATATCAGTCTGCGATCTGCATTTCAGAGTGTTTTCTTACTAAAACCTCTGAATTGTGAGTTATTCGTTAAGGAATTGTAATATACAGTTTCGAACGAATCAAGTTATCAAGGTCGCACAAAATTCACCTAAAACAGTATCATCTTCAATATTTTTGATAAAAAAAACAATAGTGTTGCATCACACGTCACCGAGAAGGCACTACCAACTTTTTTCCTCGAATAGAAATAAGTTACTTCAATTGTCAAACCAATACTCTTCCATTGTTGGAAATCCATTCAGCCGTTCACAAGTAATCAGCAGTTCTATATTCATCTTATGAATCTGCAAACTATAAATATCCTAATATCAAGAGAAAAATTACTCACAACTTACTCCAGTTCATTCTAATAAGCATTCAAAATGTTTTGTTTTTCATTCACTCTATCACAATAATCAAGTCTGTTTACTTTCCTTTTACTATATCATGAAAAGTTCCTGGGCTACAAAATCTTTGCAAGCACATTTTTTCTGTCCTCGAGTTCTGAAATGAATCAGGTGATCTGATGGGCTTCTCTAAGGCGTCAGTTTTGGCAGTCTACCGTTTTGACAAACTGTCAAAACCGAATGAATTTTCAGCTGACACTAGTTTTTGGTAAGATGAGGAGCCTCTTCGGTACGAAAAGCTGGCAAGATGACAATAATCTATACCAGTGGATAGGAGAATGTGCTCCCTTAGAATCACTCGCTGCATTACATGTTACGACACCCTCAGATTTCCGTGAGGATTCGTGAAATCCAAAGTTTGGATCAAACTCATGATAGAATAACCATGGTTAAAATAACTATGAGCTTAGGAGTAGACTTTAGTTAGGTACTCCTAACGAAATCACCCCAGGAATATTTTATAATATTCGAACTTCATTACTGTGGGAAATAAATGGTTAACAATTTGAAAATTCACTGCAATGAACTGAATTCTCTGGAGAAATATAATATGAAACTAATATGAAATTTCTGATTACTCAAGAATGGCTGATTTGAGTGTCGAAGTCAAAAAATGTTGAAGAGAGAGTTTCTATTGTGAAAAAAGTGGGTACCGCCTTCTGTGATAACGACTGACACAACAAAATTATTTCTCTCATCAGAAAATACTCCATTTGACAGCTTTCTATTTGAATCTCGTCCAACCTTGATATCTTATTCTGTTCAAAAGTTGAGGTGGGAGGTGAGATTGTTTATCAGGTTATGTTTCAGGCTTCATGGAAATAATCTGAGGTGATTTCACAATTATCTTTCAGAGTGTTGAATTCAATTTTTTTATAAATGCAACATTTTCCAATTTTTTGAAGATTCGATGTGCAACTAACATGCACAGATTCACCATTATTTATCATGTTTTTCAAATGAATCGTCGTGAATATATCAAAAAAGAAATTGCAAGATGTGGATATTTGATAAGTTTATTATGTTTTTATGTTGATGCTAACAAAAGATCTTGTTTGTGATCATGTGCCAAAATAGGGATCTCTTCATATAGCTCATTTATGTGGGATATATTTTTCAAATATTCATTTCAATCACTGAATATGAATCAATTGATTCTACTCTCAAATACCTCAGTCATACCTTGAAAAATCAACAAATTATTTCATGACATTTATCGTTGTTGAGATAACATATCCAGATGAACCACAGCAATTTATCAATCACGATATCGCTGTCTGAAAGATTATTATTTATGAATAACCACTTCATTTCAATAAGTTCATATCAAGGCAAACAGGATGATTTTCAACAATCATAACGAGTATGGTAATCGAATTATTCATTTTCAGTATATTTATGCTGTGATTTTTTCAATAGTTAGAGGGACTCATCAAGTCAAGTAGTTTGATATTTCTATGAACTAATTGACTTGACAATGAAATTACTTGCAATGTACCTAAATTTTTACTTGACTTGACGTTTTTATCGTACTGCTTGACTTGTGATCGAGCATTTACAGACTACTTGATACTTGGTAAAGTACATTTTTCCCACTGAAGGCCTAAAGTGTAGTCATTGATAGTGAGACTTTTGCTTTAACGACCGCTCTCAAGACCGGTACGGTGGTATTGGAAAAATCGTAATTCATTACCGCTCAGAACATACATTACTATATGGAAGCCAAAGACTTTTTTTATTAGTTAGTTATTCGCAAACGTCCAAAAGAGAAGATTTGGACTCAAATAAATAGATTAGGTTGGGTTATGTCCAAAGTAAGTAGGTCTATTCGACCCTCCACCGCAACCCGCAAGGGTTTTTTGTGGCTCACACCTATTCACACTCGACCAAATAAACTCAGATCAGATGGTTAGAGTACGGCACTGCCGAACTCTAGAAACCTGATTTGGTCCTCAGCGGGGCAAACACAAAGAATATGCTATGCTGTTTCATCGTTAATGAGGTAGTCGGATAGTCAAGATGCAAGATTTCCACCTTGATACCCGTGACAACTGGACGATGCTTTAGATTCAACCGTGCAGGGCATTTTCGTCTATGGTATTGGTGAATTATCACTTAAGCGCAAACGTTTGCTAACTTGCTCATCTGTTCCTCCACCTGAGACAGATTCTGCTTACTCTGCTCAAGAATTTGGTGCAAGGCGGTTTTATAAGGTACCCCTCTCCTGAGGAAACGACTTAGTCGTTTCCTGGACGCACCACCGAAACTTTTTTTTAGGTTCAGTCATTGGATCAGGAGTTGAGGAGTTGAGAAGCTCTCGCTCCTGAACTGAATTTACAAGGAGGTAAATATACATTGGGAACAGAATCTAAACCATTTCAAGGCCGTGGATCAGAATATTTACCAAAAGAAACTTTATCTTAAGTTGGGAACACGCCACAGAGTAGACGAAGTAAGAAAACATGAAAAAAAATTACCTATTCTTTCGTCGTTAGGCAAGATCCCGCGAGTTCAAAAGCGACCTAGTAATAGATCAGACAATAAATCTGTTTGAACCCCCATGTATCTTCACTCATGGTTGGATAATGAAGAACTAATTCACAGTACAATATAGGTACTAAAATCAGCTGAGGCTGATGGAAAAAAAAGTATTGTTTGGTTGTAACTGGTCCCTTTTGTTTGATTTATTTTATTGTTCTATAGTTTAGATTTACTTTCATGGATTGTCCCATACGCTGAAAAAATCATTTTAATAAACGTATTTTCTTTGTTACTTTTGGCAAATGAAGTTTTTGTTGCGAAATCAGTTTTGTATCCTTGTTGTGTAATTATATTTATCTGACAAGAAAACATAAAATGAATTCACGTCGAGTGATATCAAAACTACTTGAATTTTCAAGATCTTGACGAGGTTACGATGGACTTCACTTCAGATTACCCTAATGAAATTTTTTAGTTATTTAGCAATACCATTGAAGCAAAATCGTGATATTACTGGTTGCACGATTGGTATCGCTCAAAAATAACGATGTTTGATTTTAAAGAAAAGCACATGTATCTGAGAACATTTTCGGATCGAGTGGTATTCGTCAAGACCATTTTCTAAATTATTCTCAGCTAAATGCACCGATATTAGTATACATATTTTTAACAATTATAACTATAATGAAACGATATAAATTCAACGTATCAGGTACACAAATATAAATACATATTCGAATACAAATATCAAATATATTGGTATAGTTATCCCAAAGGTGCGATTTCGTTCCATCCTTTTTATAAAAGAGGACATATGCTTCTCCACTTACAAGCGATTTTGGTGAAAAACTGTATATTCAATTAGAATATTTTTAGATCGAGTGGTATTCTTGATCATTCACTGAAATATTCTCAACTGAATGCATCGATATCAGTATCAAATCGATTTCATTAATAACTCACAGATATTAATCTCATGACTGTTATTTTATCACTGTGAATTTTATCGCTACTAAGAAGGAGGGTATTATCGAAGGTAATGATATTTTGTTATTGATTTTTCAATGAAATTTCATGAATTGATATCGATTTTATCATTTAGCAATACCATAAGAGCAATCAGCTTGATAAAACCACGAGTCCTAGGGACAACTGGTTTCATTCATTACTGGTTACCTGATGAGAATTGCTCGAAAATGAGACTGTAATATGAGTTTGAGAAAATTGACATTTGCTGTAAAACTATGTGAATCTGTTTAGAATCTGTCGCACCCCTACGAACGACAACCCTCAGAAGTCTAAACTTGTGCGAGCTAAGGATTAACGGAATCTTAGATACCTTTTAACGTGTGATTTCCAAACATTCAATTGTTTGATTGTTTTCATGAACAAGGAAAATGAACAAAGTGACAAAGAATGGTAAACACCCATTTATATTGAACATATTTCAATAATGTTTTGCATGTGTATTTATGTTGAGGCCAGTAAAGTTTCAGACGTATCGAAAGCTATTCTGACCAGTTTTTCAATTGTTTTCATATGTGAGCATTTACCATTTCTCCAATATCAATTCTTATTTGTGCTTCAACTGTTAAATAGTTTGTTGTAAAGTGTTTCGTATTGTCAACACTATGCCTCGAATGTGAAGACTTCGTCGTATTCCTCAACTTAGTGATTTCGGGAGAGGACAAATTGTTGGCTCACGTGTGGCAGCTTTTTCAGTTAGAGAAATTTCATTAAGGACCAATCGATCTTTGCGTACTATTCTAAGATGCTATCAGGCATGGACCCAAGAAGGGCAAGAACACAGAGCTAGGGGCACTGGTCATCACAGGAAAACAACAACGCATGAGGATCGCCGATTAAGACTTTTGGCTTTTAGGGATCGGTTCATTTCTACTAGGGCAATTGAAAATCAGTGGTTTGAATAACACGGAAGGGTGTAGAGACAGAATGAATTGGGATCAACAGTGGAACCGCGTAGTCTTCAGCGATGAATCTCGCTTTTGTTTGGGTATGTACGATGGATGAGCAAGAGTAAGAAGGTGTCGTGGTGAGAGACGAGATCCCCAGTTTGAAAGGCATGTTCACCATACTGGTTCTTTAATGATACGGTTGCCATTGCATATGGTAGCAGGACACCTTTAGCCTTTATTGAAGGCTCTTCGTTACATTCACGAACAACACGAACAACAAGATAGCGGTAGACCGCATGTGGCTAGAGTAACTCTAGACTTCATAGATTAGAATGACAATAACCGCTTACTATGGCCACCTAGATTTCCCGATCGTTCACCGATCAAACATGTGTGTAATATTCTTGGTCGCAGACTGCTGAATTTACAACAGCCCCAACAAACATTGGCAGCACTCAGACATCAGTTAGAAAGAAGTACGGTGGAATGAGATACCCCAACGGGATATAGACCATCTTATCAGGACAATGGCCAGACGTATACACAAGTATATGAGACATCGATGATCTGCAACACACTACTGAACTTCATTGTTTGCTGTTATCTGTCATGTATACAGCGTGACTCACGGTCGATGGTATGTTAGACGTTTCTGGCAAACGCAAAGCATGATTTTTCTGAAAATTTCACCTCTCACATTTCCTTATCTGTTCTATCGATCTAAAATATTTTCAGCATTGCGGCGTTGCCACTTCCATCAAAAAGTCCT
>WOGO01003759.1:0-13952 GCA_015342085.1 Leptinotarsa defecta | reverse complement strand
ATAATGCTGGCGCGCCCTCCCGAATGTATCGGGGCTTCGGGGGATAGGGCCTGACCAGCGCAGACTACGGTGAAAAAAAAATAATAATGACAATAGGACAATGACCTTGAATGTTACGTGATGAGTCACTCAATTTGTCGCCCTCTTGGACGTGCCTCCCGCTTGCAGTGCAAACCATGCATGGCGGGCACTCCGGAGGTGATTAGGCGGTATTCTGATTTATTTTCACCGACTGCAACCGCTTGACATATACGATCAAGCCAGTCACATACGTCACATACGATTGAAACCAGTTCAGCAGATTGCCATTTACACCGACTCCAACAAGCTTTTGTAGCAATACTGAGTGATCGATTCAGTCAAAGGCCTTGTTAGATCAGTTTTTATTACTGCTGATTCAACATTGTTAAATCCCTTTGAAATATTCACGTTTCGTTCTTTTTTGACTGGAGTTGTTGTTAATTTGAATTGAAGTACAGTCAAGTACTGAAAAATTGTTATAGAAATGGTGGTATTTTTTTTTAAATTTATGGTGTCACTACAATCTTCCTCGCCGCCATTTTCATGTAGCTTCGTAAACATGTGTAGACATATTAACGCAGGTGAATGCTTTTCGGTAGTAGATTTTTCACAACAAAATCATATTACTCTTCAATAAGATAAAACCTGGGAATGTATTTCCAGTAGTCTTCTATTTGTCGCACTAAAACGAAAAAAATTGTCAATTGTCTTTCATATCTGCTGATATTCTCACATTTCCATTATATGGCATCTTGTGTTTCCTGAAGGATTCGAAAATGTTCAAAGAATTGAATAGGATGGATAAGCTTAGAGTACTTCAAACTACATTTCTTAAATCAGCAATTATACTAGTTATAAACGATAGGATGAATGTAGAAACTAAATAATTGGTACTGACACCCAGATGCCGAGAGAACAATGTAGTTTACATTTCGTGTTGGGAATCAAACGTTGAACGGTAAAACCTAGTTCATTCACAGTACATTCATAGCACATTCAAGTGCGAACTTGGGCCACGGTATACTCACACAACATGTAGTCCGGGGACGAATTGACTGGCCAACTTAGTGAACAACTTGTTTCGCTAACAAAGCTAATAAAAACAATCTTCAGAATTCTTTAGTTTCCATATATTTTGGTGTCCACGCTCGGCACTAGGATCTGAACCAATTCAATTTTGTCTTCTTCAAAATTTACTAATGAAGACGTCTTTGCTTAAGTTCAAACCTCGTATGCGATTTTTGCAAAACTGCTAACCAAAACTTGGTCCAGAAACGCGAATATGAAAGGTCGCTGAATTCCTCGGTATGTTATAAATATCGTAAGAGCATAGAATTCGCCAAAAATTCCTTGTCCCAAGATTTTGGTGCCTTGATAGAACTTGTTTCAGGTTAGGAAATTTAAATTTTCTATTTGAAGGGTAATTTGGGTATTATGAATGTTTTTGAAATGTTGTAATTGGCTCAATTAGACGCAATTTTTCTTTGTAGCATGGGAATAAAAATCATTTGGCGAGAGAGATGAGCATGCTATGTTACTAATATCTGCAAGGCGTTAATTTCGTTCGCGTGATTCAACGTTACCATCAGGGGTTAGAAAAATCTGTCTCGTTTTTTGCCTGTAGAGTTGATCGAAAAACAAAATATAATTTGAAGTTTTATTTTGTGATTCAAACCTCAATAAGAGCGCTAGTGCCCAATAAGGACCACAGACAAGCTTTTCAAAAACTTTTTTTGCAAATAATAGTTATTTATTATACGAGGGAAAAAAGTATTAGATTTTAGCTCGAGGTTGTGTTGTCTCCCGACGCGAAAAGTGACATTTTGTTACCTGTCATTAGAGATAAAATGTCGAAACTTTTTTCCCGAAAAAAAAAAAAAAACAGTTCATTTGATTATGATGTCTAACAAATTGACACACTTCCCAAAATTGAAATATAAGGATTTTCAAAAACCCGGCCCTTATTAGATGCAATTATCTTAATGGGCCAAATCGGTATTGAATATACTGCTTTTTTTTCGTATATCCGAACATGTTTTTCACGTTTCAACAGTTTCAACTGTTTGAAATAGAAACTTTTTCAATTTTATCTATCGCTCGCCCATAGGTTTAATCCTGTTACTAATATATTTCGCTTTCTGGATAGCACGCTGGGGTTACCGGAACTACCAGAACATCTGCAGAGTTAGACCTATGTGTGTACATTCGTATGAATCTGCTTTCAAAACATCTTCAGTACAAACTTTCAAAAAATTGAAGAGGGTTGTCGCATTGATTAGCAACTTTGTTGGTTGCTTTTCTGGACAATCGGTTATCATAGTGTAATCGTGGCTAGTCATCATTAAGATCTTATATCATTTTTCATCTTGCCTTCATTCACGTACTTGCACCTCCTAATAATATCGAACTTGTAATTCACATTTTGGTCGTAAATGATTCAAATCTCAAGATGTTCATTCTGGCTTGAATCTATATTTACACCTGTATCATTTCCATCAACTTGCTATAAAATGCATGAATGTCAATTTGCTGCAAAACATTTCTCCAGCTCCCGTAAAAGTGTTTCGAGTGACAGAAAAACAGATTGATAAGAAGCAGATATGGAAATCGATAAATATACTGGCAAAAGACTTGACTTTGATTTAACTGCACACTGTATGAATGAAGGGTAGTTAACTTTTTGAAATGAGTGAAGGCGATATCATCTCTTACGAAAACGTCGTCTATGGGATCGACAGAAGTGTCAAACCACGAATATCATAGAAAAAAAGGTTTCCCGTTGCCAAACCAAGTTTTGACATCGACCTCAATAGAAAATTTGTTCTTTTCTCTTCAGTTTTCGCTGCAAGACAACTAGTTATAACAAAGACCCGAAAACAGTGGACTCATCTGTTCAGGGATGCGACATATTTTTGTGTTCTGGAACCACTCAACGTGGTTCCGGTATTGATTTACCCTTAGCTACAAGGGATCCGGTACTCTCCTGGTATTGTTGAATGATCTGTGGGATCGTTAGCTGATCTTGGCCTCTCTCTGATAGTTCTCATTGGTTTCAAGTTGTTTTTCAGCAACTTCAGCTAGTCTCGTTAACGGTAAAGCTTTTATTCATTACGTTAAAAATGTCTGATCGGATTAGGAGAATTATGTAGAAACACAACATTAACCTAGTATTCAGGCCCAACGAAAACCTCAAAAGAGTCTTTATCGTTACCGGGGGTACATCGGATCCCTTGTAACTGCGGATTGGTCCCTTGTAGTTGCGGATTGGTGTGAGAACGCATCTCTCTGAATATAATAGGAATTATTGTATTGGGCATACTGACAAATCACCTTTAGTCGAATATGAAAAATCACAAATACTTTACAAAACTCATAACTACTATCCAAGAGTATATAAAGAAGGCGATATTCATTATTAAATATAGACAAGTTCAATCGAGAGGAAGAGGAAATCAAAATAAGTAAGTGAGATGTTGTGAGATTTCTTGCACAATTGAGAAAAAGCTTGTAAAGTTAAACGAACGTATGTCTAAAACCGTAGTAACTTAGGATTCATTTCGCAGTACGGGCGCGTACGGCTATGTCAAAGAAAGCTCTTTGAATTTGAGATTTAGCCAGGTGCGTGTTGAAGAAATTTGAATCGTAAGATGAGTATTATTGAAAGTTATTTTAACTTCCACATAGTGAGCGGTATGACACGTTCCAAAGGCGGCAAGTAGATATCATGAGGTGATAAGCCGAACCATCATTCAAGACGGTACACATTTTGATCACGTACATGCAATGACGTTGGTATGGAATGAGATTAGAGGTATCTAAATAAAACTCGCATTTTCAGCGCCGCGCCCCCTAGGACCACGGTGCGGCTGCACCCATGAACCCCGGGTAAAGACGGCTCTGCTCTACCTACTATTATCGACTCGAAAATTTATCATGGAGACAATTCAATACATTTAAATTCAGGATATAGAAACTTGAAACTTGAAATACTCTAACCATTAGTATTCACTTTCTGACCAATAAAATGAAAATAATGAATAATGAAATCAAAAGAGCTATTTTCATTCTTGCATGAAAATGTTTGTTTCCAAAATCTTATACTATCACAGCGAAAATCCATAGAATACTTTCCCCCATAGTTTAGCTAATATCAATTTAGACTTATTTTCTCAAATTCACAGTGCTGAATGTAAGCAACCACTAACGAACGGAGAATTACAGTTTACAAAACCGCAACACGTTTTTCACAAAACAACAGCTTTCTCGAATGTGTTCATAATAGTATTAAAACGCCTGAAGAAGCTATTTATTGTGTGGTGTATTTTGTAAACGATTACATAGTTGTATTAATTCACCTGAAGAAGCTTTGTAAAGTGGAATACATGTATATCATTCTAAAATTCACAGCAATCTTCCTTTTTGAGGCATTTTATATACGTTTTTAAGGAAATTGTAAGTGAAAACGCTCTTGATTTTTTATAACCACTCGCCCATGCATTAATTTTTCTTCAGCAACCGCCTATACACGATCCAATATTGTTATTATGATTGGAAAAAAAGTGAAAGTTTGGTTCACAGTTATTAGGCATTCAAAATTATATGTATTGTTTTTTGGGAAACACATTTCGGCTTTCTTCTTCATCATCATACAGATAGTGGAAAACTTTCAGAAGAAAGTATTTACATGTATCAATGAAAATTCTACAAAGATGTGTATATCATGCACATACATTTTTTCAGATGCAATCTGGATTTAAAAAAATTATTCGAAACAACTAATGTCAAAAATATGAAAATTAATATATATGCAAATAACTTTTTCCTCGTTCACTTTATTCTCAGTACGACAACTATTTTAAGTAATGTGGTACTTGTTTGTCAGTTTACATAGCTTAATAGAAAATAACGTTTTTCCATCAAGCCTTTGTTATGGAATAAGTTTCCGAATATTGTTTCTAATTTAGAAATATTTTAGGAATTGGAAGAAAACCAAGCTGCTTTTTCGTTGATGGTTATTCTTATGCGATTGCTTATAAAAGTAACGAAAGAACGTAAGTATACTTATAAATCCATTTTACAAAATTATAGACATAGCCAATCGTATCACAGTTTTCAAAGTCATAGGACCCCTCGAAGAAAGAATTAACTCTGTTCGAAATTTCGATAGAAGTCGAAAAAAAATCTGTTACAATATGTTTTTCCGTTTATCTGCTGTACTTATAAATTTTACTAAGTACTTTCATTCTCATTTTATCGTATCTTCTCGAATAGAGAATTTCAAACCTCTAATTGAAAGATATGTTTGTGTACGTGTCGAATTTCTGTTGCCAAAATTCAATGGAGGTCGGAAAGATTATTTCGACTTGGCATCACTATTGATTGACGTCATTGCATAAAAAATTTAAACCGTTATACACTGTTATACTCGTGCAAACCATATATTCGAAAATGTTTCTTTAGCATCCACACAAAGTTTACATAAAAGTAAATATAATAATAATATTTTCTTGGTTTGTATATGACTTGATGCAACTCCAGTAAATATATCCTAGGAAAATTTTGATTTTGAGCGATCCATTGGGATATGTTTAAAAGTAGGTAATTACACTTTAGCATTAGAAATATAAGTTTCAAAGAAGTTTTCGACTAAAGTTCACGAAACAATTTTTTTGGAATCAAACTCGGATTCTAATCATCACAATGATGGCAGTAATCGATCTATTTTGCTATACTAAAATATCCTCAGGAAATCTACGGAAAGTCACTTCTCCTACGCATGTGTGAGTCACGTGTTTTTCAAATTGTCAACGAACTAGTTCGAACACTAAATACATAAAACTTCAAAAGTCACAAATCATTCATCACGGAAGAAAATGAAATATTAAATGAATTATTTATCATTCTACTCACAAATTGTCAACTTCCTAGAATAACTATTCAAAATACCATTCAGAATTGTCTACACTTTCAGTATGTCCAAATTAATTCACCTCCGATTTCATCACGGTATGTCCCTTACCTCAGGTACTCCTTTGTCGCCTCTATTTGGTAACCCCTTGTATATATTAACCATGTACTAAAACAATATGAAAATAATGACGAGGCCTCTTTAGTGGAATGAAGTCTTGAACTCGTTTTAGATGTTTCAACTCCGGTAACACAGTTCTCGTTGAAAGCAATTCATCGGTCGCCCAAGCAGCACCAAATGAATCTGCTATATTAATAATAATGCTGCTAAGCAGCGAACTTGTGCGAAAGCCATTCGTACGAAATCGTGCGAACACCGTTCGTATGGAATCGTTCAAAGGCCGTTCGTAGGAAATTGGGCGATGCATATCGTCCATTGCTCATTGCTCTTTGGAAAGGGTTTTCTAATTATTCCTATGAAGAATTTTTCTCTTTGGAATTATCACCTGATTCATCGTGGTATCGGGCACGGGCGATAACGACAAAGGCGGAAATTGTGGGTGAATCCCATTTATGTAAACAATAGGAGTTCGGTGAATTTTATCATTTGTGGCATGATCTTCAAATCGATGATGACCACCACTTTACTTATTTTTGAATGAAAAAAGACATATTTCAATACATTATTGTAACTATTTTCGCACTACATCGCAATCAAATCCTAGCAGAACGGGATCGGTTCGCAATTTTGCACCTATTCGGACGAAAACTGACGAACGATATCGGCCAAGTAGACGCTTCGCGGTCCCATGCCGATCCATGTATTTGGATCGTTCGTGCGTTGTCGTGCGAATTCTGACGAATTGATTTCGCAACTTATCGCAGCTTTCCGCTCCCAGCGGACGAGAGGCCTTATGTAAACATTTAAAACTAAAAACTGCGCAACTGTGATTCCAAGTATAATCCTAAAACGAGGGATAACCTGAAAGGAACTTACGAGATCTAAATTCCTTATGATTATAACGCGGATAAAAAATAGTTCCATCACTGAAGGAGAGGGGAATCGTTCATCACTGAGTTGGTATATTCGACTAGAAACGCCATGATGAACAATGCAGTTTGAATCGATACCTATGTCAACAATTTGTGGTCTGTTCCTCCAAAATTCTGGTCGTACTTTTCCTATCCTTAATAGGATTGTCTTTGGTAAAGAAACTGTTGACGCTCTTGTGAAACAGCATAAGTTTTTTCTCAAACCAGAACCTGTCATTAACATCGCAACAAACACTAAATATCTGGACGAAGAAGAGCTGTAGACTTGTGTCAAAACTTACCAGGATTGACCCATTCCAAAGTATTTATACTTTCTTCGAATTAAGCCACCAAACAATTGTTAGACTACAGCAGGAATCACCTACGTTTTCGAACAGGTCTACTTTGAAGGTTAGTGCCAGAGTATGAACAGACTTTGATTATCGGAAAATTTGGTGTGCTGTCTCTGTTTGTAAGATGTTGAAACATCAGTTCATATACTCTGTCTGCCACTTCGCAGACTGAAAGAGGTTGTGTGCTTGGCAGAGTTTTACTATCATAGACAAACATGAAATTGTACGTATTATGTGGGTAAATGCTGCTGCGGGGGGTTTTTATCACAATTCTTCCGTCCCCACGAGTTGAACTGTTCACAGAAACAGTAGTTGAGTCTAAATGCTTGGTATAAAAATATCATATGAAAGCTTCGCTACACCCAGCGTTTTTGGCATAAAAATGAATTTGTTGGAATTACTTTTCCCACACACCAGAAGTCAGGAAATGACTCGAACTGTTATGATGGGTATACTGATTCATTATTGCAATTTATTCAAAACAACATATTTTTTTAGTTTAAAAATGTAAGTTTCGTCGTTTGAGCGCTTCTCAACGGTTGATTTTCCTGGTGCAAAGCCCGAATTATGTTTATCAAGCCTAAACTTGGCTTTTACAGTATTTTTTCGCCAAAAAATAATGCTTTATTAACACAGAAAACTCCTTTTTATCCACTTTTTTCAAACTAACAAAAGTTGCTTTACTCGAAATGTTCTATCTCACAAACTGATGGTCCGACAGCTGTGAAATTTTCACAGGTGTCTTTTGAAGGTTAGAGTTAACTGAAAATCATATGGATTTAATACTAGTATCGCCATCTGTATGTTAGCCCAATATATTTGTAGTTGATAAGTGGTCCAGACTGGTGCATGACTATTTAATTTGGAAAAATTATACCGTGTGTGATGTTGATACATCATTTAACGATTCGATTGATCGCAATATTTGAAGAAATTACAATTTTCTCTAATGAGTCATCATTGAACAAGCCTTTGGATAATTCAAACGCCGTTTTCTTCGACCTCTCTTTTGACAGTAGGTACTGGAGGTGGTGGAGGAACAGGAAAACCTACCCAATCACTAAATGGCTACTCGCTGGAACGCAATGCCCCGACGCGTGCAACAAGTCTTGACTTTCCTCTCATATATTTTTTAGGAAATGATCCTATGGAGAATGAGGAAACGCGTATTCATATGTTTTGAAAGATTTCTTTCCACCTTTTCCTCGCGTACTAATTCCTTTTCCTTCTAATATTTTACCTTGCCTTTCTGAATATTTTCTTCACATATTAATGTAATAGTTGGGATAAAATTACAGTTTCAATAAATCACTAGTTAGCAAGAAATGAAATTCATAAATTTCAGGTCACACCTGAAAACATTTTACGAGTAGGTACAAAAATGAATATCAATGCACATAAACTTTGTCTCATATTCAGAAACTTGAACTTTTCACTTATATCTTATCAGTTTGGGATTTTAAGTTACTTTGGATGTTCCTGCCGGCGCAGTAGCAAATGCAAAGCAAGGGCATATATTCCTGTCGGGGGAGATCAGAACGAATTGATATTAACTAGAGGACATTCCCACCCTCCCGATTACTTGTTGGAGAAAAAAGCCGAGATATGGAAACTTCTGAAACAATTTTCGATAACCCTTCCGGGAAAACCTTTGGACGTTTACAGCAGTGTTGTTTCTATGTAAGTGTGTGAAGTTTTCAAAATCATTACCTACAGTTAATTATTATTCCTTTAATGCTTTCTGAAAGTTCTAGACATATAGAAAGACTTTGTTATTAAAAAAAATATCTACATCTCCGGCTTCTATCGCTATATACTTACAAATATATTGTTTTGTACATGCATGCAGTAACATTTTTCAGTTAGCTGAATGTGCCTTCTTTAAGTACGAAGTCACCTTCTTTGAACTTTTTTGCCTCATTGTTCCTTTCAAGAGACCGCAAAATCAATTGTATTTTGAATTCCTTTTCTATACAAAGAAATATATTGGGTTTTCCTAGTCTTTTCTAATGGGTTATTGATGTTGCAAAAATGAAAAATGGTTGCAGAAAATATAGATTCTTGGGGCAGCTTATCGCTGATAGTAAAGATATTCGAAATAGAATCATCGATGGCTTCTTATATGGCACGTTATTTGAGAAATCTGCGAGAGCCACGACCAAAGAAGGCAAGCTATAATATCGCAGTCGACATACGAAAGATGATCTCTTAATCTCTGCTTCTAGAAATCATTTTGATGACTGCAAAATATATTAAAGGATTCAAAATAGTCACGATGGTGTTGATTAACAGCTTTCTCCGAAATTTTTGATAGTAAATTGATAGTAAAGCCATTTATTATATAATTATTTGGAAGATTTTTATCGTTTCTTTGGGGGTGTAGGGTGAATTTAAGTGGCCTTTCAATGAGAAACAAAAATCCTCTTTTACAACCATACCAAAAATGAGAGTCCGTTCTTGTGGGTTGGTTGAATGAATTAGTATTTTCAATTCGACCAGTGGCAGGTAGTTTGAGGCAAAAAGGAATTTTGATACATCGTACGTTTGAGAGGAACTTCAATTACTATTCTATTGGGAATTCAGGTTGTTCAATAAGCTTGATAAAATATGTTCGCTTATAACAAAGATGTTAAACACACCGCTCATCCAGCAAGTATATTTTTAGGTTAGAGAACATAAAAGTATGATTTTGATCTGAAGTCTGATTTTTTGCGCCTTTTCGTTTACTATTCCTGTCCACCAATCTGTTTTTTTATTTAAAAGTGAACACTCATCCCCAATTTTTTTCATTAGCTCAGATATAATAACAACCTGAAGCAGGGAATATCTAGTTTTAGTAATTTGTATCCATTCAAGATTCAATTTGTTGGAAGACTCTTCTGAACAGATGGCCATTTTGTTTTCATTGAAATTACTTGGATCAGATCTTCAAACTAGTTGCCATCTTGTTTTAATTGTCACGCTTTGAGATAGTAACTTGTTCTTCCTGTAATCACAATGCTATTCCTAATATTATCACATTTATTAAGCTCTTAGATTATTTTTTCGTTTTATGCAGATTTCCAGAGACACAAGAACTGTTTCCATTCAGGACCGTGGAAACTTCGATCAAGAGATTCAGAAACCGACAAAAGCAACTATTCCCGATGGATTAAGTCAATTTGACAAAACAGCAAGTAATGAAGTTATTTGCTATTTTCAGTGTTATAGATTATATTTAGAACTTTTGTTAACGTCGACAGTAAAATTGAATAGATGTCATACAAAGTTGCATTCTCATTTCTTTAACTAACATCTTTACCAACCTATAACCAGACATAGTATTCTGATGAAAAAAAGAAACGATTGTGTATATTGGATTACATTTCATGACAAAAAATCACAAAACCGTTGAATGAGAAAACACCTTTTTGCAAAAACTGTGAAAAAATATTGTTGCAATTTGGTCTTAACTTTCCAATACTCAATTGAAAAGATTCCTCCACACTATCGATCTTGGGAAAGAGACAGGGGGGAAACAAATTTAGACCATTGTTATTTTTGAAAATCATTCTTGTAACCGTTGATAAAAATATGCGTTAGGAATTATATAAATACGCCAATAACACAAACAATGCTTTAAAAATAAATGAAAAGTGTACGAGCACATGATGCCACCGTAACATCGTTGAACATGAATTCATTTGCTTCATAGGACAAAAAGCAACGACATAAGCTAATGTATGTTGCCTGACCACGAAGCAAAGTTGAATAATATTTCATCCGTTTGACTTCCATTGTCTAATATAATATAAATTGATATGAAATCCCTGAAAAAAATTAAAAAGATTAACCGAAAATAAATTTTTTTTTATTAAACAAAAAACTGAAATTACAAAGAAATAACATACAAGCAACAACCAAATAAAAAATAAAATATTAATAAAAGCTGAAAATTAATAAAAATTTAAAAAATATCATTTTATTATTTACCTTTTAATTTTTAATTTTTTGTTAATAATATTTTTATTTTTTTAAATTTTCAGCTTGTATTGATATTTCATTTTTTTAATTTTTTTTGGTTGTTGCTTGTATGTAATTTCTTTGTAATTTCAGTTTTTTGTTCAATAAAAAAAATTATTATTTTCGGTTTTTAATTTTTTTCAGGGATTTCAAATCAATTTATATTATATTAGACAATTTAAGTCCGAACTGATGAAATACACCACGAAACATTGTCGACCACCTTCAAACAAAAGTTGAATAATTACCACTAGGTTTGTCTAATACTAGGTTCTAGGCATACATGGTCAGTAATCCAATTATTCTCTTTTTCCCATTCTCTCTTCCAATACCGATACTGGTGATGCATACCTTTTACCTAATTCAGAGTAATGAGTAGAGAATATCTTCTAACATGTAAACGTATTTTTTGAGCTTGAAGCTCATCCATATTAACAAAATCCAGATTTCTATCTTCGATGGAACGAAATAACTGTGCATGGAAGAGGTATGTATTTTGTTGATGAGAAAAGTGTTTCCTAAGAAGTCATTCCAAATTATTCTTACAGTATTTTGTGATGTCATTGCAATTTATTCACTAAAGGGTAGATTTTTCAATGGATAGTTGAGAAATTTGACCGTGGCGTGACCGTGACTTTAGCTCTAGTTGGTGATTGAAAATAATGCCCTTTGAAAAGAACATCTTTCCGATTGTAGCAATTCCTAAATATTTTAATACTGGTTGACGGACATTCTAGTCATAGGGTTAACTTGTGACTGAGAGTTAGGTAATATGCCTCTTTTTTTCAGATATCAATACAACAGAATTAATACAGAAAATAAAAAGGAAACCCAATATGCCTAGGTATATCGTTGACGGATTCGTTTTCCATGTTAATATTACCAAAGGAGATCCACCCATGATGTGAGTATATAATAATAATAATAATCGTGTTTATTTTTTCCCGGCTGCAGTTACATACAAATATTTAGATAAATTACAGAGCTAGTTGCTGATTTAACAAAAGGCGTAGTTCAACTCAGTTAGCACAAGTGCTACTTGGTCAGAACGTTTTCAAGTTTCTCTAAAATATTAAATTGAGTAATGAAACTATTTTATAAGAACATACGCTTAAACGGCCGGAATCACGATTGGAGAGAGCAGAATCTATTGCTAACTAAGACTTCGATACATAACTTTCGTCCTTGCAGTTAACGCATAAATATACCACTAATGACGTTTGGTTCTTCAGGTTCCATTCGACCACGGCCTACTAGCCCGGATTTTGTTCTTTTTGAGACTATTTTCTTGAATATTTTTATGGGAAGTTGCACAACGTCAAAAACAATTCTTCAAATTGTCATAGTGTGGGAACTCGGATTCCGGAATAGATGTTTATCAAAGCTATTTTTGGATTTTGAATAGTTACAAGAACTCGAGTCAAGATGAATCAGGAATATAATTAGCGGTGCTATGTTTGATTATCCATGTTTGGTTTCACTCCTGTGACTATTTTTTTCTTCAAAAAATTACTGTTCGACCTTGAGATATAAACTGTTTCTGGATGAATCTCTCACATACATTTTGGTCTTTCACTTTTCTTTTTTAGCTCAAGGGTGTCACCAGTGATGAAACCTTCTAGAAAATATGGATCATTTCCAATCGATTTCAAAATTATCTTTCGTACCGACTCTCGTTTGGTCCTGCCAAAGATTTCCACATCATTTTTGAGGGTAAAATGTATTCCTAATTCCCAAGTCGGAAAACTGATGTATAACAAGTCAGTTGAGTTACACTCTTTCCCAATTATTCTGCCACAATATCCTGAATTCTTTTGACCTAGGAGGCCTCTCACTGCTTGGTTCATTTTACTACATGGCCTGAAAACTCTTAGGCCTAACACATAGATGGCGCTTTTTCATCGCTTTTTCAGTTAGTGCTAACCTTTTTATACACCCTTTGAGTTTGAACAGTGTAGTTTTATTGGCACCTTATACGAGTATTCACTCGCAAATCTGTGCCAAAGGCGTACCAAATAGAAAAAATGGTACACAATTCATGTGTCACGGAAAAACCTTCTGAGAAGAGAACTGAATTGCTTCAACAGCTTGCAAAAATCATATGATTACTATTGTAAACTTTCCATTTCAAAGAGAATCTGGACGACCTGGATGATTATGGATGATCCAAATTATGACCAGAAGTATATGACAAATATTCAACAAACTAGTACAGGAAACAAGAACGTTGGATTTGAAGTCTGGGGAAAAAGGAGGAAAACGCGATAAATTCCCTAGGCTACATTGTTTTCTAGACTCAGAAGAAATGTACAAGTCAGAATAAAAAGTGACGTGAATAATAGGAAAACAAAGAAATAAACCGATTAGATGCTAATTACATCAAAATGAAAGATTCAACATATATTTGGTCTTATGAAATTGATAGGATAAAGTTAGTCTTCAATTGAAATGAGTTTTTTTGAACAAATATAACAAAATAAGTTTCGTATTTTAGGATTTGCCCTTCAGTAACAATGACCCAATTCCGATTTCTGCTTCGATAAGTTTGTTGGGGGTTAAAATGGACACCAGTATGTCTTGACACAATCATGTCGCTGGAATTGCAAGAGCTGCTTCTCAAAAGTTTGGAATACTGTT
>WOGO01003758.1:417-13955 GCA_015342085.1 Leptinotarsa defecta | reverse complement strand
AATATTTTGTTTTTTATGGGTTTTGTGCTATCTGTAGTCTTAATGAATATTGTAGAAGATTAAATTCTCTACAACATTTGTTGCCGTATCATTCGAGGTCAACCTGCAGTCCCGATTAAAAACACGCCGTTTAAAGTTTATTGATTATTGAGAAGTATGTATAATTACAATTTCTTTTTCAAAAATTCAGTATCTATTGATTTAATAACATTAACCTACTCGTCTTGTTACTTCAATTATTTTTTATTCTAATCTTATTTATGCTAATTACCAAATGAAAAGAGAAGAATTCAATTTTCAATCAATATTTTTATCAAAACATACCATTTCATACATTTATAATAATAAGAATTATAAGTTCTCATATCAATTTTCTTCTAGATATCTATAAAATACAAAACTTTTCTGAACCATAATGCCTTTGTGAATAATTCACGTATTTATCTAAAATAACAGAAAAAGTGTCTTCTCTACTCCATTCAACGCGATGCAGAAGAAATCCACCATCAATAATGAACTTTACATTATTTTCGTTAAAATCAAAATCGATGGGTGTCAGTCATACTGTCACATGAGTATATTGTCAAAATATAATTAAAGTATTTTTCTTAACAACTTCATAATTATACCAGTAAGTAAGTGTTATCAAATGAATAGATATTGAAGCATTTAAAAAATCATTGATTATAACATAATAGTTGATAAAAACTCAAATTATCTAGAACTGTATATTTATCAATAATTTATAAAGTTTATACGGCGTGTTTTTAATCGGAACTACAAGTTGACCTTGAATAATACTCTAAATATTTAAACAGTGAGCGGGCTCTGCCCTCTATTTCGAAAATGGTTCAATATTGAAAAAAATGTTTAAATAAAAGTTGTAGAGAATTTGAGCAATAAATAACATAAAACCCATAGAAAACGAGATATTTGCAATAAATGTGTGAAAAATCTTGACCTTGGAATGTCTATAGTCGCAGACACCCAACAATAAGTTCCAAACTTCTTGGCTAACCATCTCTCATTACGAAAAACTTGCCTCATTCGACTACTATTCCTGGCCTGCATAGTTATTGGTTAATTCCGGACCATTCCCTGAAACTCATAATTGACTGTTGTATTGGTTTGTTTCAAAAGTTGTCTAGTTTTATTGTCAGCGCTGCTAAAACAAGCAATATTAACCAGGGATTTGGTATTTATAGTGTTAATGAACGTATTGTTCGACGTTGGTTTGCGAAATTTCATTCCGGAGCTTTGATGATCAGCTCCGAAGTGGTTGACCAGGACAAGGATTTGAGTATCTTGGTGAAAACTTGTAAACGGAGCATGGAATGGCAGAAGAACTAGGCGGATTCTGATGGTTTGAAATGTATTGGAAAGGTCAAAAAGTTCGAAAAGTGGGTGCCCCACAATTGGAACAATCGACAGAATTTGCCACATAACAAAGTTTGTGCTTCTTTGCTATTGCCATACCAAAACCATCATTGTTTGGATCGAATCGTTATGTGTGATGAAAAGTAGATTCTCTACGACAACAACAGAAGACGTTCAGGAGAGTGCTTGACACCGATCTGATACCCAGGCACCCAAAAGTGAAAACCTACCAACCAAAGACCATGGTTACTGTTTGGCGTTCAGCGGCTGGTGTGTTTCACTAAAACTTTCTGCCACCGGTCCAAACCATTACAGCTATTGCGAGGAAATCGACGAAATGTACAAAAATTCACGTCAGCAGCAGTCAGCACTGGTCAACAGAAGAGATCCAATCCTGTTCTACGGCAACGCCCGTTTCACAATTAAGCATCCGAAAATTAAATGAATTGACCTTCAAAATTCTGCCGAGATTACCATCTCTTGAAGCACTTTGATAGCTTTCTCACCGGTAGAACATTCGCCAATCAGGACCAGGCAAAAAGGGACTCTGACGAATTCATCGAATCCTGAGCATAGCAGTGATGGAATTGAGCGACTAGTGTTACGTTGGCAGAAGTGCACTGATTCAAATGGCGCTAATCTCGATTAAATTGAGATATAACACTGAAATATGACAGTTTGAAGTAGACTCATATAAACGGAAAAAACTTCTGAAACAACCTAATATAAGATTTCAGAAATAAATTGAAGTGAAAGGAATGATTATTCTGGACTGGCTTAGGTGCTCTCCAAATGTGAATCTTACAGAAAATTTACTTGATCAGTTGAAAAGAATAACTGAAGCTTGCTGAAGTAATTTAGAAAATGCAAAAATGTTCATTTCAACAAAATCAGAAGAATGGGATGACTCAACTCGACATTGTTTATTATATTATAAACATGCATCATGATTCGATTGATTTCTGATTATTGTTTTCATTAAAACATTATATGAATAACACAGATCTGCGATGAAAAAATTGTAGGATATTTAACTGATATTTTGCGTGCAGATTACGGAAAAAATAGTAAAACAATTCTATCAACTACAAATAAGTTACAAATTTCACCTCATTTTTTTTATTGAATAGGTTTTTAGATTTGGTATGGGTTCGATGTTTCTGTATTATATAGCCTATATAAGCGATAAATTGAGTATGAATTATGGAACTTTTATGATGAACAAGTTACTACACAATGTGAGTGTATATCTAAGATAAAATACGGTTTTATTCTATTTATCTCAATAACAAAACGAATCTAAACTGGGAAAATCCAGTTACTACTGAAACAAGGCATATATGTGTCAGGACTCAGCAGAAGTTTTAGGGTCTAGACTTAAAGAAAGACATATGTTAACCTCCGGTGTTTCATTTTCATGGTACCAATTTAGAGAAAGGGAATTTGTCATGGAAATGTTCAACATAACGTATGAATCAGAGAAATGGAGACTTTTCATCGATTCATCAAAAAAAAGTTACTCTGATCATAAGTGAACGATTTGTGGAGACTTGAAAGTTATTTCAATGTTACTAGGTCAACAAGTGGTTACACTAAGTTTCCATGTTTCCTATGTCAATGGGATAGCCGTGACAGGAAACAACACTATGTCAAGCAGGTGTGGCCAATAAGAAAGGGTCTTATTCCTGGAGTTAAAAATGTTGAAAAACAAAGTTTAGTGAAAGTATCAGACAAAGAAGAAGATTGTATCAAGTATCTTTCTCAAAAGTTTCCTGGTCTATCCGATGCTAAATCAAAAGAAGGAGTCATCGTTGGGCCTGACATAAGAAAACTTTTAAAAGATGAAAGCTTTGACACTAAAATGACAAATGGAAAGAAATGGAAACAAAAAAGACTCAAACTACAAAACTTTGTTTGCTGAATTGATACAAAACTACAAAATGTTGGGCTGCAACATGAGTGTCAAAAGTCCATTTCCTTCACTCACATCTGGACTACTTTCCCGAAAATATAGGGGCTGGAAATGGAACGCAGATACCAAGGTCGGTGGAATGTTAACATGATGGGTGTTAAAAAGAGAAAATTCACAAAGACACAGCCGAAAAAGTACCAAAAGAAGCTCTGACGGAAAAAGAAAACGTTTTTACAAAGACTAATAATCACTTTGCAAACACTTGTGTATCACTATTATGCTTAGTTTAGCTATGTAGCATTATTTTTCTGCTTTTCTTCATGATAAAATAATAAAAAGAAAACCACAATTCCTCGTTTTTTTGTACTTTTTCATTTATTCCATCCTTATTTTGTAGGCAAACCTTACGTGATAGATAAAAACAAATGTCATTTTTGAAATCAGCGCAAAAAACTACATAAAGATCAGTTAAATAAATAAAATTTGAAAAGTTTTTTGCAGACTTGTGTTATTGAACAAATTAATGAAAACTGGTTCTGTTAACAATAAAAAGCGTAACCGTTCAGCAGTTGTCAACGATGAAGCTACTTGCACTGCAGTTTTAGGGCACGTTGGACCAATGGAAATTTCGCAATCTCTTATCAAGATATCTCGAGAATCAGAAAACAGTCGTACAAATGTTTTCAGGATCCTTCATAAGTACAAATTTCATCCATATAAGATTAGACGAGTTCATGAATTGAACGAAGATGATTTCGATAGACGTATCGAGGTTTGTGAAAGTCTCACTAAACGGATCAACTTTTTTTATCTATGATAATTTGACTAGTAATAAATATTTGGATATGTTGGAGAATCGAATAATACCGTGCATCAATAGGGCAATTGTGGAGGATATAAATTTATTCGAAAACGAAATAGTTTTTCAGCAGGATGATGCACTTCCTCATTATGCAGCTCCAGTCACACTTCTAATGAATAGAGTAAGTTGTTTGTTTTCTGAAATCTAATGGACAATTGCGCAAAATATGTTTTATTCATCAGAACTTTCTGGAAAATATCTTTATCTCGAACGCTGTATGGATTTACGAAAGACTCCGAAAAAATTGATCACTATTATCGTTTCCAACATGCCTGCAGAAACTCAAACATTATTTTAACCTCTAGTTTCCGTTTTCGATTAGTTGTTATTCCAATCAGCGCATTCGTTAATTATTGACGAAACTGTTCATCAACATTGAAACAAAACAAACCAGATAATCGATAATTATATCGTCCATAATGAATGAGTGTAAACAAGGATTTCGTAACCCGTTCAAAAATAAAACGTGTGGGAAATGCTTTTATGTAAATAACCGACTCTTATACAAACGCGATCGATTTGATTATACCCGGTTGTTAGTCGCGTCGATGAAGTTTTTTCCTCGAACTGTTTTTATATATTTCACGTATATTATATTAATATTAGTTATTTAGTTTTAGCTTTGTTTTATCGAAAAAATCTTTGTTCAAGCAATTTTCCAGTTTCGCTCATTTCGTGCGCTCCTATACAGTCGATGTTATTGTTTGCATCGCCAACTTTCCGCCGTCTCGTCGCCTCGCCATCGCTTGACCGTCGCCATTTTCGTGCCCGAAGCCTAAGTGTAAGCAGTAGTTGAAATTACAAAGAAATGTTACTGAATTCTTCTACTTTCTTGATGGAGGTATGTTATTTTCAGATTGAAAACCTCAGATATGCAAGTTATACTTCCATCGATTATTCATTCGAAGAAAACATACCTACCTCTTAATACGACTAAAGAGAAATTTGTAGGTGAAAGCAAAATAGTTTTTTAGTCTTTAGAAAGTGATGATCCATGATATAGTTGTTGAAGCAGTGTTATTTAAATCTTCACCACCTGATGATAGAGAACTTCAACGATGGTTGAAAGTGAAGAAATCCTTTTGAATGAAAGTATTGATTATATTATCACAATGTATACAATGCTGAAACTGATAAAAACAAGAAAAAAGGCATATTTAGAGCCTGCTTGCAAGATCAACAATGAAAAAATAATGCTTCAATACGTCCTGAAGAATGAGGGTGGCAACTCAAATCCGATCAAAAGGACGAAACCTAATTTGAAAATCATATTTTGCTCTTGCAAATTAGAATGCGAATCAGCTTGTAGTTGCAGAAGAAGTTCTTCTTTGCTCAGCTGCCTGCTTTCAATACTGTGGAAATGTTTGCGATGATCACCTAAAAGAAGATGGGATTTTTGATACGCAAAATGATGATAAAAATTTTGGTTGGTGATTTTTTGACTCGTGTATATTAATAAACCAGTAAATTCACATATTTAATGTATTATTTGTAATGTTGCTGTACATATTAGTTTTGATTTACGAGTATTCCATTCACGTATATCAATGAATAATTTGCTAGATACTCGTTAGGACAAGAGGATTGTTCTGAATTCTTGCGGTTCTTGTTGAATACTCTTCGTGGGCAAAACAATAGCAGAATCAATACTCCTGACCGCTCTGGAATGAATGATTCCGTCTTGTGTATTTAGATCTTTTTCTGGAAAAATCCTCACTTCTTTACTTTATAATAAATGTTCAAGAGAGAGAAAAAACGTATGTGAATTTCTGGAACTTCATCTAGCGTTTCCTAATATGACTAATAACCAGTCCGTGCAAAGGTTATTGTTAAATCATCTGAAAATGGAATTTTCAACAGGCGATGATCGACTATATTGCCAAACATACGTCAAACTAACTGACTGTTATAAGGAAATAAGTATAGCTGAGGCACCAGTCAATCTAATAATAACACTGATGCTTTTCAAACAAGACTCAACCTCTAACGGAAGCAAGAAACTCTTTGGAAGGTTCGAAATAGATGAACATTTCAACCTAGCAGACCACTGTTATAATATTCATGCAGTCATTGTTCACTGTGGTTCTGCCGTTGAATCTGGTCATTATACGCGTTGGCCAAAGGCGAAACGGACTGGTTTAAGTTTGACGATAGTCGTGTCACGGAGTGTTCTGGCGATGTCTTGAATCTATTGGGGCCTCTGGAGACACCATACATTTTGTTTTATGAGAGAGGACATTGGCAGATCAACATCTTCAGATGATGTGTGTTATGATCCTGAAAATTTTCAGGTAAAACCAAGGTGTGGAAATTATAACACCGCTACGTTAATTTGAACTGTTTAATGTCACACTCTAATTATCACTGACAATGTGTTCTGCTTATCGCAGGTCGACAGAAAGGTACAAAAAAGGACACTGTTTTTATATGTGAAGGTTAATGAGCAAACCAATATATGACAATGTGGTACTGCAGGTTTTTCCGGGTTTTCCTGTAGCTGAAAAAGCAAATACGCCACTGGAATCAATGAAATCGCCCCGGAGCGCCAATTAATTTTTATTGTTGTTTTTATTTTTATCGTTGTTTTATAATTTTACAAACAATAACAAACGAAAAATACTAGTATTGTTGTGAAAAAAGCGTGGGCGCTTTGTGCCATCTTTTTTGTATATCTGAAAAGATAAATATATTTTACCTGTAATACTGTATTGTACCGAATTGTTTTTTCAAAATCTACCTAACTTACCAGATAATAATTTATCTAAGTTTTGTTATTACATACTGTTATATAAAAGAAATTGTAGAATAGTTTGATGTATCAGTAACTGATGAAGCTACTGTGTAGCGAAACGCGTTTCAAATCAAATTTATTATTTATTTAATTCATTTATATTTTGTTTTATGTTAGCTCACCTTCTCGCATACAATGGTGAGAAAAACTGAGAATCAAAGTGCACCAATGCTTTCTGAGTGTTGCTTACCTTGTGACTCTGAACATACCCATAGGTATACGAGCGACTTTTTTTAATGCATTGCAAAATCAAAAATTAAGTAATAGTAAGAAAAAGTTTAAAAGTGTCTGACGTTTATGAATGTGAAATTATTTGTTTTCGTTAATTTCTATACTTTATGTTGTTAATACAATTTTAGTTTACTGTCAGTGTTGCCAGATATGCCATGCCGCCTAAGGTGGAAGTAGAAGTTTTTTCAAGGAAAATACACAAGCACTACAGGATAATCCTTAAGGCACTCTAAGAGCGGTGCCTGTGCGAAAGTTGCAATTCACATTAGATTTGCATCTCTTCAGATTAAATCCATTTGGAAAAACGTTCTCAGAAAGTTCATTCCACATAAAAGCAGTTCTCCAAATTTCTGATATGTATCGTTCTTGGTGGAATCAAATGTGCCAAGTCATCTGAACACTCCCGTGAAATAATCTATAGAAGAGTGACAAATCTCCAAACCTTTCTTTGATGTTCTAGACTATCGGATGGCTTCTTTCTAGATGTAATCCAGCAGCTTCAGGGTATGCTCAGGAGCGGAGCTCCATACATGAAAACAATACTTCAAAAAAGGTCTGATCTGAGGTTGCTGAGGTGTGTAGAGTTTTCTGGTTCGGAACAGTGTTCCAAACTTTTGAGAAGCAGCCTTTGCAATTTCAGCGACATGATTGTGCCAAGACATATTGGTGTCCATTTTAACCCCCAACAAACTTTTCGAAGTTCGAAAACCGTTGCCTGGGTTTTTGTAACAAGAATTGAACCTGGTTACTTTCACCTCGATTCGAAATCACTTCTAGATCCTCATTAAGATGTGCAACCTCCTGCTGCCGGTGAAAATATGTATCCGCAGACGATGTCCTGGAATCCAAATGAAATGACGAGACAAATGTGCTGTCGTCACCAAAGTAACATAATGGATTCTTGTTTTTTCCAATAAGTCGTTGATATACAATAAAAAGACGGTTGGAGATAAATTAGATCCTTGTAGAACACCAGCGTTGATGGAGAAAGTATTGTATATCATATGTTAATTGTTGATGGTAATTTTTTTATCAATAATTCAATTTTTTTAAATGTGGAATATCTCATTTTCTCGCTTCCTTGCTTGTATATGTTCTACTTTATGATTGGAGATAAATGACATTTCAGCATCTACTTTTTTCTATTTTCTCATTTTTCCAATAACTTTAACCAGCGCAGCCCATATTCCTTGCTTTTGTCAAACAATTTCTCATCTGCGCATTTTAAAAATTTTGCTTCCTTTTGCGTCGATTTTTATTCGAAATAACTTGACGAACCAAACTTGGTTCTCTGAAATGGCAAGCTGACAAAAAAGTTCAAAGTGCAATGTTTGTCTATGTTCTTTTCTGTTATGTTTTGTATTATTCATGGTTTTCTGTTATGAGAAAATTTAGGATGAGCGCCAAAATATTTTGCTTCATTTAGGACCGGCCCTGTGTGTATCATTTTAGTTTTCAAACTATGCTTTGCACACCCCACAGGGAAATCTACAGTATTTTAATCTCTGAAAAAACTAACCTGATATCGGGATGCGCATCCAACATGGCCCTCATCAGAGTAGTTCCAGATCTCGGAACACCGCCAATGAAAATTAGCGGCATCTGCCTGCTATATTCGTAAATTTTCTTATCGTCTCCAACGACATACTTCTGGTCAGTAACCATAGTGGGAAAATCGGAACTTATCAGTCCAACCGAGTGTACCAACAGGTACACGACCAAGAGGGCACATATCACCCCAAAGGCCTTTTTGAGACCTCCCCGGAAAGGTCGCTTCAGTTGCATCACGAAGTTTTCTTCACCTCATCGTTGGATCCAATGGTTTTCGGGCGCTGAAAATGTAAAAGATTGGGGTTATAATTGTGATACTTGTCTGATTTATTTGTTAATATATGTGACAGTATTGGCCGATATTTGATGAAAAAAATCTTATATTTAAATAAATAATGTATCTATATATTTGAGTAGCTCCGCAATCAATTGTAAACTTAATCAGTAGACAAAATCTGTTTCAAATCTTTTGTTGTCGTCTTCTTTCAATGTATAACAACTCGAAATCAATTCAGAGGTGTAATTGAGATGTGATGGATCTGACACTATACAGGGTGTAACACAAGTACGTGAAGTTGCTGAGAACATTACAAAAACTAAGTTTGTGGTGGATCTCGTTAAAATAAACAAATTTTTCCTATAAAATGTTTATCGAATTATCATTCGTTTTAGAGATACAAACTGTTGAAATTTTTCAAAACATTGTTGATTTTTCTAATGTTTTTTTTTGCAATTTTAGTTATTTGTATCTCGAAAACACCTTCACATAGCGCCCTAGGAGCTAAGTAATATGCATCGATATAGAAAATTGTAAATATCTCGAAAACGATCCCCACGTCAAAAAACCCCGGGTACCGAATTTCGTGCAAATAACTTATTTTTTGCCAAAAAATATTTTTGAAAAACGAAAAAAAATTCAGTTTCAACACTGTATCTCCGAAACGAAGCATTTCCGGACACAAGTTTATATAAACTTTTTTTCTTAAAATTGTCTCCTGAATACGTCACCTCAATATTTTAACGAACTTATGTTACACCCTGTATAATTTGAAATTTAGAAAATAACCCAATTAAGTGGGATACTCCAGCCAGTTGATTAGTGTACATACATGTATTCCATAGATTAGTTTTCTTAATCATTTGCTAAGTCACATACATAAATACAGCAGTACGAGTACATGCGCAGTGCAGATAATATATTAGGCAGATAGATATATTACGTAAAAGTTCTAATTTTGAGCTGCTGTATCTCAAAGCCGATTCGTTTTCAGCTTAGCACTCATTAAACGTTTTGTTTTACTCGCCAAAAACTAACTTTTCTCAGAGTATTCTGTGCATGACACTTTATTAAGAATATTTGTATTGTAGTAACAAAATAACCTCACACCTTTTTTGTTTCAAGTTGCCTAAAATTAGTCAGAATTGCAACTTTGTCACCAATTTGGAACTCATTCAGCAAAAGACCAACATCCAAGCAGCATATATTATTTCACTCCTGCGGTCACACAAGGATAGGCCGATGGATGAGGTTCCTGATACCAGGTGCAGGGCCAATCGCGAATCACCTAAGGCCCTTATGTACTTCCTGTTGGCATTTCCTGCTCATGCGGTCTCAGCCTATATCCACTGATATAATGCCACCTATTGCCACCCTATTACCACCTTCGGCACATCTAAGGTATTGATGAGACAGTGGTGTTGCCTTATGCTCTGGGAAACATTGAATCGTCGAGAATGAAAAGGGCTGAATTATTTGGAACTGACAATTCCCCACTCTCAGGTTTATAAAAGCTGATAAGCTTTGGGTCCAGGATAAATGTCTCAATATTCAAATCTGATAAATTTTAATCAGTATGTAACGCATACTGTAGAAAAGGTGTTTGTTTTCATGAGTCTGTTTTGAACTGTAATATCTCAGTGAATACAAATTCAATTTTCTCGAAATAAACGCCACTTGAATCAGTGCACTTTTCCAACGTAGTCGATTAATTCCGTCAGCATACAAATTGGATGCTCGGGATTTGGTCTGTCCTTATTGGCGAAGGTTCTACCGATGAGCAAGTTATCGAAGTGCTTGGAAAGATGATTCGTTTAATTTTTAGACAGTGATTTGTGAAACGTGCGGACGGGCCTTGTCGTAAAACAGGAACGGACCTCTTCTTTTGACCAGTGTCGGCTGCTGCTGACACAATTTTTGGTACACTTGGTCGATTTCTTCACAATAGGACTCTGCTGTGATGATTTGGTCCGAATACAGAAAGTTATTGTTAATCACACCAGCCGCTGACGACCATACAGCAACCATGTTTTCGACCATACAGCAACCATGTTTTTTCGAATTTGGGAGGTACCTGAGTGGCTGATCGGTGCCTAACCACTGTCCTAAACGTCTCCAGTTGGCGTAGAGAAACTTTTCATCAGAAGTGACGATCCCATCTAAAAAAGGCATTTTTTGTTGCCCAAAAGCAAAAAAAAACAGACATCGAAACGTGTCAACTTGTTTCGATCTTTCAAAGCGTGGGGCGCCCACTTTTCGAGCTTTCTAACCATTCCAATACGTTTTATCAAGAACCGCATGGAAGCTGACAGACACCCAGTTCTTCTGCCATTCCACGCACCATTTGTGATGGGTCAGTCATCACCAGGGTTCTCAAATACTCGTCCTGGATAATTGTAGTTGGACCACTTCGGGGCTCATCTTCGAGGCTAAAATTTACGGAACGAAATTTTGTAAACCAACACCGAACACTGCGTTCACTAACACTATCATTGACAATACATTGTATGAGTTTGAAAATCTCTATATAGGACGAAACTGCAGTGACGTTATTTACGAATAAAAGTGGTAAAAAATCATAGAAAGTTTTATTTCTCATTTTTTACTATCATTACCAAATACCTGGTTGATTTTTTGGGCTGCTTCGGCAGCGCTTTGGTTCAATTTCAATTCATAAAGAAAAATTGGCCAAAAATCGCTCACCATCATATAAGTAATAAGCTGAAAAGAAACAAACAGCATCAATGTATAGACTGTATCGTATCGATCAGTATATACCACTGTTCTGAGCATCTCAACGTAGAGGATCCACTTTTCATCACACGCGACGATCCTATCCAAAAAATGATCGTTTTAGTTGCGCAAAAGCAAAAAAGAACAGACCTCGAACTGTTCGTGATGGGTTAGTCTCCTCAAATCCTCGTCCTGGCTTACTGTAAGTCGACCACTTCGGGGTTCATCTTCGAGGTGAAAATCTCCGGAACGAAGTTTTGCAGACCAACGTCGACAGTGCGTTCATTAACATTAATCACTGCCAAATGCCTGATAATTTTTTTGTTTGTTTCGGCAACGTTTTGGTTTAGTTTGAATCTATAGAGAAAAATCATATAGTATCAAGCTGATTATAGAGTCAAAAAGTTAAAATTTGGGAAAAAATGATAGCATCAATGTATAGAGTAGAAAATGTACAAAATTCTCTTCGATCAGTATATACACGATACAATAGAATACATATTAATTGAGATACGGAGCTACAAAAAACATGACATTGAAACAGACAAAACTTTTCAAACAGCCTAATAAAGTTATTTTCAAATCACTCAGTAGGATAAATTATTTTCATTGGTGCTTTTCTTATTCTATTTTTTTTTGTATAGTCATGATGAGTTTGACTCCATTCGTTATCATACACACGTGTTAAAAGATGCTGCCTGTAGCCAGCAAATAACCAATCGATCCGATTCACTTCACCAATTAGGTACGCTCAAACATTGCAATAACGATTAATTATTCGCGTGTCTGGTTGATAGAACCCCAGTTTCAATCGAACTGTTGACTAATCACAGAAACAGCCCCATAGTGGAATACTTGCGAAAGCGTAAAATAAATGATTTCGTACACTGATTCATTCATATCAATTGGTATGCCGTCCGTTCGATTGTTTCTTATAAATATTGAACAATATATGTCATAAGGACTGACAACAATGCAAGACGAATAAGAATACATTGTACAACGATCCAATCAAAATAAGTGCATGTTTGATCACCCTATAATGAGTAATTTATTCTATACAGCTACACTTAGGACTAATATGTGTGATTGATGACTTTTTTATTTTATGGTAATTCATGATCACTTTAATGAAATGAATAAAAACACTTTTGTCGAATTACCACTGGTAGATTTTATTTATACGACCGGTTTTGGGTTTGACCCCATTATTAATTAGTTTTGAAAGTATAACACCATAAAAATATCCCGAAAGCATATTCGTTAATTGGTTGGTCTCTTCTGCTATTAATTATAGTCCTGTTCAATCTTCCCTAATTTGAATTGAAACATAAATTCCAGCCCACTCCCTTTACCGCTCTTAACTATTGAAATAGATGTTCTTTAGTATACACATGATTTTCCAGCAAGTCGTTTATGTTGTCATCTAACCCAAATACATAAATTACGCTTTTCAGGGGATAAGGATGATATTGTAAGATTTGTAATCAGTCGATTGTGTAATTGTAAGACTGGTGCTCCTCAAGATAGTGGATAAAATTCCTTGCTCCTATTCTTTATGAATAACAGTTGTTTGAATCTAGAATACGTATTTTATATCAAGTGGCTGCGAGGTGGTCTGTAGGTTGACTTTGTAGAAAACGAGTAAGAGACAAAGAAAATTTCCTAGTGCTGTAGCAATTGCTTGAGGCTAGGATATATGTGGATGAATTTTGGTAAGGCTAAATGTTTCAAAGTTTTAGTGAAAAAATACCAAAAGTGATACAATTATAGAATTTTGTAAAGCAAAAGACTGGCACATGAA
>WOGO01003757.1:0-13958 GCA_015342085.1 Leptinotarsa defecta | reverse complement strand
ACCAAAAACCAATTTACGATCTAAAGAATGAAGGTAAAAAACATTTGAATTACTTCAGGAATATGGACTGCATCAGTCGTACCAACCATATCATTAACCTTAAAAACGTAAAATACAGTGATATGTAACCAAAAGCAGCTCCGTACATTTTTTAACATTTTTATAAGAAAAATGTTGATTATTGAAGTGAAAAGTGTTAAAGAAGGAAGAATAAGGTGTGAAGGTGACCTAGTGAATGAATGCTTGTGTTTTTAAATAGTTTATTTAGTGAAAAAGAAGGCTGAAAAGTTGCCCTTTTCTGAAGTTTGAAGGGCCGTAACTTCTTAAATAAGGGAGAGCGCCGCTTTTTTCTTTCGGATTCGTAATCTACGCATCAAAATACAGTACAGTCAAAATTTTTTTCAAAATCGCCGGGTGTCTACATAACGAAAATTTACCAATTATTCTTTCATGTATTAAAGTGAATTGAATACACCTTGTACAGTTACAAATCATATTATATAAATTATGAAAATTCAATTGCATTACAATAATGACATTGCATGTTATGACTGTGTGTTCTTGTCAAGTTATCATCGCCCGGGTAGCTCAGTCGGTAGAGCATTGGACTTTTAATCCAAGGGTCCAGGGTTCAAGTCCCTGCTCGGGCGCACTTTTTTTATATATCCTTCTGCTTTAAAATATGTCTAAAAAACTTAGATACTTTCCTATGAATCTACGAATCGGAAAATTCTAACCCAATTTTTTCATACTATTTTCCAGGAGTTGGCTGCAGTTATTTCAGATAGCTTTTACAATACTCAAGTGTTTCTTGAATACGTTATGGATTTTCATCAAGTATCGGCTGATTTCATAACACAGCTTTTACTGGGCATCGTCTTGATTGTTGTAATATCTTTTTCCAAGAGTACCTGACTCAACACGGTAGCGACAGCTGTAATGATCATTGAATGAACTGAATATCAAGCACATGAAATGGTGTGTGCCTTGGCAGGAGGCACACGGCCAAGCGTTAACATCGCCTTTTTTTAGCGGGGCTCTGAGGATGATAATAATTATCACCCGACGACGATTGTGGATACTAACAATCGAAACGTCGTGAAGTAACTTGGTATGGAATCTTTTAATTTTCATTTTTTATTAATAATTTTTTAATTTTTATCTTGTGTTAATGGTTCAATTTTTGGTTGTTGCTTGTATTTTATTTCATTGTAATTTTAGTTTTTTGCTTAATATAATTGTTATTTTTTACAGATTCTTTTTGGAATTTCAAATCACATTATATCAAAATAGACAATGGAAGTTCGAACTAATGAAAAGATCCATGAAAAAGGGCTTCGATTAGCAATAAGAGCGTTCCGTACCTACTAGCCCAAATCAAGCAATTTTCTGTGAGTCTGGCATTAGTGCATTAACCCATAGGAGAAGAAAACTTTTATTAAATTATGTAGTTAAAATACAGTCCCAACCAAGTCTTACCGATCATACTCGATCATTTGCAATGAAGCACCAGTGAACAAAACAGTAAGAAACCGAATAGAGGATGATTTGATATTGATATTGAGTTAACAACAATTTTTCCTTTCTCCCTCGGAGAAATACCCCTTTTGACGCTAACAACACCAAGATTTCATTTTGAATGTAAAATTATCCAGAAAAAAAAATACTAATCGAATTCAATATCTTAAAATATTCCATGAGGTCACAAATAAATATAAGAATTGTGCAGTAATATAATACACTGATGAAGGGTCAAAATCTACTGAAAGAGTCGGAACAGCATTTTTGTGAACACAATATCATAGATATTCGCAGCTGAATTATAAGCCATTTTCTGAGCATTCAGATTTATCGAGACAGACAGAGATTCTATCTGATTCACGTAGTTCACTCAAAGCTATACAATATACCTAGTTACAATACCGATCCTCTAATCCAGATCATATCAAATCTGGTATACTTCCTGCACAATTCTGGCAAGAGAATAATTTTTTTCTGGGTTCCAGGACACCTTGGAATAGCTGGTAATGAACTCGCAGATACTGCTGCCCGCGATGCTACTGGACAAAAGTCTTTGAATGACATCCCACTTAGACCTGAAGACATAAAAATTAATAATGGAAATAGAATAAGAACAAATGGAATCGAGAATGAGAGTAACCATAAATTGAAATTTATAAAAAAAGTCTTAATAGGTTCTCCGATATATACCAAAGCTAGAAACGACTACTCCCTTCCTGACACACTACAACACTGCCTAAGAAATGAAAAAAATTGCTTGAAAATAATACAATTTCTGAATGAAACAGGTCTAATGAAAAAAGTGCAGATCACATATGTTTCCGATCTCGAAAATACAAGGCTGTAGTCGATGCCTCAACTTAAAAAAAAATTAAAATGGATTTTTGATTTGATTGTAAAACCAAGATTTATTCTCGTTCTAACCAAGGTAGGAAACGAGACCTGTATACGAAAAGCTGATACATGATAACTTTTAACTTTCTGAAAGCGAAATCTCATCGTTTGCAATTCACAATCTAATGCGAAAAACGATGCAAAATATTGCAAACATAAAGGACAGAAGTCATAAATTATTTCACTTTATACATTTAAAAAAGGGATACTTGACTAGAAGTAAATAGTCCACTCTTGAGAGGCACAATGAAGAAACAGTATATATAATTCTTGAAGTATTTTTTTTGTATTGTTTTACAGGTTTTCCTGATGGATATTATCCAATTGAAGGTTTTTTGACTGTGAGAGGAGCAGATGTGTAATAAGATTTGTGACATAATGGAACTAGGACTCTAAAATGCAAATTTTCACTTTTTGCTTGGAATAGGTCCTGAAAGCCTCCACAGGTTGTCGGAGATAATAATGGAATTGTAGAAAGAAGATCTCAGAGGCAGTGGTATGATTCCTATGGAAATTATCGACACTTTAACCCTTCTAGCTTTTCAAGTTACCTTTTATGTCATGATCCCAAGTATTTTGGATCTCCCATTTTGAGTTCCTATAATTTTATTTTAAAAAATTCATAAACAACAACATTTTTCATTTTATAGCTCACTTTATTCTTCATATATTTGCATTTTACTACAAGTAGTTGGTTTGCCAAAAATTAAATAACTTAAGATTTCACGTTTCCACAGTCTTGATCGAGATAAAACAAATACTGAATAAAAATTCTATTTCTCTGAAAAATACTTGAATATAACAAAAACTTCACGAAATAATAATAATGTAAGTCTTTATTTATCATAGCTAATGTATATGTATCAAATTTATTAAAAAAATAGAACAATATTAAGACATTGGGAAAACGCCGAAGATCAGGTGGTCTATATATCTGGTGATAGACAGACCTCTGTTATTATTCTTAAGCGTAATACAATATTAGTTGGAGTATTTTCTGAAATATATCGAATCGATATTTCGCAGGATGCAAAGATGAGTGTTAGAAGCACACACACGCACACCCCCACACACACACTGGAATGAATAATACTACATTTCAAAGAAATTTCACTTTCCATGAGAAAATGCAACAGAACTAGATACCTTTTATTTGCAAAATGTACTTTTATTTATTCCCAAAACCTACCTCCGGCCAATAACCGGCAATAAACCCATTACACTTTTATTTGCAAAAGTGTTAGCAAAAATGTTTTTATAACCTGCCATAATTGTATTCTCCATGGTCATTTCTTCAGCCGCAAAACTTATGGAGAAAATAAATCACTCGGCAACAATAAAAATTTTGCGAGTGAGACTAATCGGCCAAAAATTACGGATATCAGAGGCGTCGGAAGGAGAAATGTCAAGAATTTACGACAGAAATTTGAAAAAGAATTTTATGTTAAACTGATTGATCACATGCAAAAAACGCATCTTAAGGCAGCCAGATAAGCAATCTGAAGGTTTTCTGTATCGATGATCTCGACATAAGGTGAGTTTATACTTCTGAATAGTTCAAAACACGAATGTTTCAAATTCGTTTAGCTCCTATTCACATTCCATTTCGATAGCACATAATATGAAGCGATATATCGTTGGGAATGTTTATGCAGGGTAGACTAATGGAAACGAAACAAGGCCGATTTCAAATTCATTTAAAAAATCGTTCGAATCGGAAACTCATTTCGAGGAGAAAATTGTTCAAGCATATAAATGATATATATTCACGGTCGCTCAGAAATACTCAATGCTGCATATGCTGATAATATAAACATCAGTATCACTGGTCAGAATGAGATAACATCGTTGAAACAATGGAGACAGTAAATTGCAGAATAGTGGAATGGCTTGACAAGAATCGCACAACTATGAATTTTAGTAAAATAACCGAGATGAAGTTTACGTTGTTTATGACTACATTACATTAAAAATCAAGTAGTTCCAATAAATTCGCCATCTACCATTCTTCACAACGGTTTCAATATCCTTCGAGGCGTAAGACAATATAAATGTCCCAGCAATACCTTAGAAACGCCGCAGATGATACTATAGAACTAACACTGTAACGCTGTTATGTTGGTCGATGAATATAAGTCGACATGCTGACAGCAAATCTGTAAGGTCTCATGTGCTTCGAAGCTGGTTCTGCATCTAGAGTTAGAAACCTCTATACCCGTTACTCGACTACGATATACCAAGATGTGAAAAACACCATTCCGGCAAACCTTGATGAATCAAAGATGATAAGCCAAGGTCTTTAATATTTTTGAAAAAAAAATATGTATCAAGTCATCTTCAAGAAGTCACATGGGCAAATTGCATATTTAATGTGGGTTATTTGTTGATTTATTTATTAATAAAGTTTTGGTCATCTTGTTTAGCACCATTTTCACGGATCATGCAGAGGAGGACATCTAAACTCCTTATGACAGGCTTCACTCGAAACCATTATGTTATGTAGGTACCTCAACCTTGAAAATCTATGACCTCCCAGTTGTCGGGTATAACCATGGAATGGAAGATTAATGATGCTTACTCCTACGGAGACGTATCATTTTCCTGGTCTTTACGTCGAGTTGATACAGCTCCTCACGAGTTCACTTCACTACTCCAAAAGAGTGGATCAGGATCGGAATGACAATCATATTTATGGCAATAACATTATTCTTTTCCGAGAGTTCCGATGACCAGATTTGTCGGAGTTTGTGCTGATACTTGCCGCGAAGAGAGTTCTTGACTATATTCATTTTTTGGGAATGTCTTTGTTTTTATCCAAGTGTAATTTTCTCCGACATCAAGATAGCGTAGAATGTTTTGATTTACGAGCTTCACATCCTTGTGTGTACTCCTTCACCATCCTTGAGGATTGATAACGTTCTATTTCTACAGAGGCATATAGTTTAAGATAATAAATATTATAGAATAAATGGGTAACCCAATGCCTCTGGTCTCAGAAGGTGCAGCAGCTGTATTCACGAGTATGCCTGGTAGCAAAAGATAATGACAACAGTGAGATGCAAAAAAGAGGGGGGCTGAGAGACACTCTCTACAATACGCCTCTTTTGAAAGTGACTCTGTTTGGACTATAGCTTGACCAGATGTTAGGGTGAAGCTTTTCATCCAGAACGGCGTCAGTTATTCGAGACATTTTACTATTTGTTCGAATATCGCAAGGCATCTGTGGTAATGGGGTAATCAATCCGGGCCATGAATAGGTTATGCTTATACTGCACTGAGTCCTATGTTGTACATCAGTCGATGAGCAGGTTCTTCTTAGAGCCAGTAACTCCTTTCTTGAGTAATCGTACATAAGTCGATGAGCAGGTTCTTCTTAGAGCCAGTAACTCCTTTCTTGAGTAATCGTGCATATAAGATGCCGATAAACACCTTACAGCATGAATTCAAGCATGTTATCTGTAATTTTTTGAAATAGACAAATCTCTGTCCTAAGGAATGAGAACGGCCCGCCCCTCGACCAACTCCCCATCCAGCTATGAATTTAAAATTCCAGCCAGGTGGCGCTAGGCACTTAGTAGCTTCTTCTACCAAAGAGTATTTAACCCTTTCTTCGTGACGGTCGGGCCCTGGCTGCGACACATTCGAATCGCGCATCGGAGCCATCAACCGATGACCAGTCACCACACCGTGAAGTCAGTTATCATTAGCTCCGAGAAGCATGTGACCTGAGCAACCGTATTGCAACAAGAAGAAGGCAGTACTCCACCGAGGACTCAAAAAAAACCGTAAAACCGTTTTACAGAAATATTATTTAGATCTAACTCACTAGAAAAACTTACTTAGAGCTGAAAAAGACAAAACAGATTTGGGTGATACGGAAGAATTGAAATAATGAGTGGACAAAAATAAAATAGATGATTTTGTTATGATGTGAGTTTCAAAATTCACCTGACTAGACGCTGTCGAAAAGAAATTTCCGACATTGTGGATTCCAGTGTGGAAATAGAGTGTGGTACCTTTCCCAGAAAATCGATTCTGGAGTGGGATGCAAATTGTTCAGGTAGTAAATTTGCTTTTTCTATGGCTGTTGTTGCAGTGGAACCATCCGCTTGTGTTAGTGGTTGAATTGTGGATTTTGTAAAGTTCTGATTAACAGCTTTAGCTTCCGACCAGAAGATTCTAGACCCGTTGGGATTGACAAGCAGTTCTAATTCTCTGATTGTGAGCTTCTTTCCTTTCAGTTATTTTAAGTTTGCAGCTGCTGCGAGCATTAACAAACCTAGTTCGGTTTTCAGCACTGGGATTTTTACGCCACTGCCGGTAGGTGAGATTTCTGGAGACGATAACTTGCTCTCAATTTTTGTTGAACCAAGGTTTGTCGTTAGAAGGTCGTTTAGAAACATCTAGCCAGAGGAAATTTCGCAAATGGTCTTGAAGTCGTTGAATATGGAAATTTCGGCACTAGGATGGATTATTTGCAGAAAGTACATGGTGTTTGCAAGTGAAGAGAATAGTTCCTCATAGTATATTTCGCTAGATGGTCGATAATCGCAGCATATTAATTTGGTGAACTTCTTTGATGTTATTTTGAACCACGTAACATCAAAGTTTTGGGGTTCCAGCATTTCCTTTCGTTGACAGGAGAGATCGTTTCCGATAAAAAGGGATATATCAAAGTTATGTCTGAATCGGGAGTGGAAATCGTAGGCGGGATATAGAAAATTGACGAGGTTTGTTGATGCACTGACTTTGGATTCAATGAGTGAAGAATATGATAACTTTTTGATTGTTGGTGCACTGAGTTTTTATTTGAGTTGAGTTCAGCAACTGAAGTTACCATGCTATTTCCCTGTGGATTGATGTTAGGAAGACCCTGCTGACTGTCAGAAATAATGGTTTTTGAATAACTTCTGCAGGTTGATGCCCTCGAATCAGCCCCTACCCGGAGATCCGATTGGGGAACTATTTTACCTCCGGAGTATTTAGACAATAGAAGCGCCATCATGCATTTTTTTATATTCCCACCCCTGAAACTACAATGAACCACGATGTCTAACAGGCCATCTTACAGGTCACTGTTATTTGAATCATCATATGCAGAGACTCGGACTGTCGGAAGACAGTGTGTGTCGCCTCTGTTTAGAAATGAATGAAACAACGGGGTAGGCACATACTTTGTGCCTGCCCCGCTGGGGACCGAATCAGGAATTTAAAGTTCGGCAGAGCCATACTCTTACCATCTGACCTGAAAGACCACTCACCATACAAACTAAACAGCTTCGTTAAGAAGCTGGGTTCATTTGCTCGAGTGTGAATAGGTGTGAGCCACAATAAACCCTTGCGGGTTGCGGTGGAGGGTCGAATAGACCAACTCACTTTAGACCTAACCTAACCCAAGCATTTATTAACTATTTAAAAGTTTCTTCAAGATGTGATCTAAGATGTGATCTAAGTAGACATACTTTTTTGGGAAAAAGGTTTTTGGCTTTCTACTACTCCATCTTTATACAGAAAAATATGGGAATTTTCCAAAGAAATGAAGTAATCCATTTTAAAAGAAGTAACTTTATAGATAGATGTGTAGATCATGCAAAGAAGTAACTTTCAGACACAAATTGGAAGAAAAAGCCCTCCTGAAACAGACACTTTTATATAAACATTCAATTACACGAAAGAAAAATTCTTTCGAAACAAATACTTTTATATGAATACTGAATTATACAGAAAACACTTTCCTCTACTGAGTTTGTATCCCAAACATTCGTTCTAGAATTAAACAAGATATCATTACCAGAATTTCTACACAATATACTGAAATAAAAGTAAATATTTGACTCACATTTAACTCTGTAATGCTCACTGGTAGACATCGATGTATCACCGCACCGTAAGACATTTGCCTTAGGGCTCTTCAGTACCAATCTGGATAACATTTTGAGAAAAAACACATAATTCATTCATAAATCATGATTTTCATGTCACGGAATAAGTTTGATCTACTTACGTCATCTTATGTCATCGATGACATCGTAATGACATTCATTCACCTATTTGATTAAATCCCAGCCAAAAGGAATCTTATTTACGAATGAAAACATTTCATGCAAAAAGTGCACTTGTTTCATGAACTGAAAATAGGTTCTTACGTACATAACCATAACATATTTACATTTTAACTTTTATTGACCTAATCAGCACACTGCAAGTTATCAAATTTGTTATGTAAGAAATTTTTGAGTGCTTTGTAGTTTTGTACCATGTTTTTGAATACATAAGATATCAAACTAGAAAAAGAAAAATAATGATTATAAAGAAAAGAGAGTCTATAAACGTGGTGGTATATGTCCTAATGATAAAAGAGGAAAACATTGTCATCAAACAAAAGTTAGCATCGACGCAATTTTTATTATTGAACAGCATATTGCAAATTTTCCATCTTAAATCAATCTTTGTTCAATGTTGCATATGGACAAAAAATACTTGTTATAAGATTCAAATATTGTTAAACTGTACAGGTAATACAAAGAAGATTGCATATCCAGGAATATACGACCACCATTAGTCATTTTATAGGTAGAAAACTTCAGTCATCATCCTTTCAATAAAACGTGTGCCGTCAAGTATGTAAAATATGCATTGCAGATCAATAACACTTTTGATTTCCATAGCCGATAAAGCATAAAAGGAAAAGAAAAAGAATTAAGCAGTAAATTGCGACAATGACACTATTGTATTTTTTTCATTCGATTTGTGAAAATGCCTGCCGACTCTTTTACAATGGTCTTATCGCTGAGCCAGGGTTGTATAATGAAGAATATACGAAGATGATTAGTATATTTTCAATATTCTTATACTATTTTCTGCAATACATCTAAATATTCACAATATGTTGCATTATCTATATCAATAATTTTATCAGAAAACTTATTTCAAGAAGTGTCTATGGCGTGTTTTTTGCTGGATGTCCTACGTGTTTGCAAAAGAATGACAAAAGTGTACAAAACAACTTGCAATTATTGCCTTATATCTCGAATTTGAAAAAACTGAAACATTTGTGCTGGAAGTTATTCAATCTAGTTTTTCAACAAAAATTTTAAAAGCGAATATCTCAATTCCACATAAACTGACATATGCTCTTCTTGTATCAAACCACAGATATATACATACTATACTTAACTTATTTAGTTCTATTAGCTCACCCTCTTATAACATCTATTTTACTTGAATACACCTAACGGCACATCTTCACTAATATCCACTTTTTATAAGTATAGGCCAGAATATGTATATGTCGAATCACTGCCACAAGGTGTATCCCTCGAACAGATGGCGTTTTGATATCTTGAGCCGAATGACCCAGATTCGTTTTTATGTGAGAAGACCCTAGGCACCATGTCCTTACCTATTCAAAAATCATTGCCGTGGTGTGTGTGGGGTCAGTTAATGACGAAGAGGATGATAATGCAAATTTCAAAGTGGATGAGATTCTTTGCATTGTAGCGACAGGCAGAGATTTTTCAATTATGAAAAGATTGAGGAATGTTTCAAAATGAGCTTGAGTTCACAGTTATACAGGTTGTATTGGAAAGGATATTTTCCAATGATGAATTCAACTATTATTTGGGAATGTAGTGCAAGATAATGATTCGTTTAGATGCATATGAAACTATAACCATAGCTGTAATAAGTAGAAATAGCCATCTCCTGATGATTTTGACTTTGTTATTGAAACACGCATAGCGAAAAGTGTTTTCAATAGATTCATTTCATCCGCTGGAGGTTTCAAATTCTACTCCTCAGTTCGCCTGTTGATTCAAATAGGGTTATTTGAAAAATGGTTCAAAAACCTATTAAACCTAACTATAATTGAGTAAAAACCTTGTAAACATTGAAACTAATAAAATCAAAAGAGCACTTGTTACTGTTCATTAAGTCAAATTTATTTGCGTTGCACAATTCGTTGTGTTTTTCAGGAATATACGACATAGCCTTAATTGTTTGTACCGGTAGGCCTTCCCTTCTAGCGTGACTACTTCATTGGCTTTTACAATTAAAATAGTATCTAGGGTCAATAGTACTTCTGTTTTCATAATCCATTCATTATTTTTTTGTTTACTCCAGAGTATTTTGAAATACTAAACTTGAACTTTTGGTCTTTTGACAGACTGACAAAATAAGTTGCCCTGCAAATTCAGACGCATGGAATGGAAAATATTTTAAAATCAATATAAAAAACCACCTTTTCGACAATTGCTTTCATTCCACACATGAATATATTCTAACAAAAAGATAAGTTTGTTACCTATTACTGTACTTGTATGATTGTGTTTGAACATCAAATTTCATATTTAATGATTTTTATATATTTTGGTAGATGATATCATTATATATTATAATATAATATGATTAATTGAATTGTTACTGTCTATAAACCATATCATGTATGAGTTACGTGGTCAAGTAAGATATCTATCTATTTGTCAACAAAACCATCAATTATGTGACCGTTTCTTGTTGAGTTAATATAGCCAAAACCACCCATAACTTAAATCTTCGAACCACTATTTGAAATTTGCGAATTCGCAAATTTTCAGTTGTTTCAATTATTTCCGAAGCCTTGAAAATATCACAATGCAGTGATCACAAATTATTATTAGTATTATTTTCAGTTTATAATATATCATAACCATCAAAGTATAACTCTACTACATTTGAAAGCAGAGTAAGCAGAGTTTCTCGGAAAAGTTTTCTGAACACTCTAGACTCTAGAGTATAAGCCTTATAATATTAGAGTACATTTGTGAACTAACTATTCACAGTTTGAAAAAGTTTATTGAAACAACTTTGGGAATCGAAAAGAATTGTGTAAATTCTCGCTTTTCTGTCAAAATTCTTTGATTTTTCGTGAAAACACCGCATGCAGATTGAATTGATTTTCATTAAAACCAAATTGTATTAGTAATTCAAAGTTTGTCGAGTTATTCCTGTTTAACATGTTCTCTTAAATATTTTTGAAACTGTTGTGAATAGAAGCGATTGGCCTGTATAATTGGTCTTGTGTGGTCGATTGCTCATGGATTAGTATAACATGAGCAGAATTTAGCGGCCAGCAAAGTTTTCTTTTATAATTGACTTCTATTTGTAACTTCAAAGTGACTGGCAATGAGAACATAGATTTTAATAATGCTCAACCAAAATTCCAAATATTATCGGATACTCTAAAATACTAGATACACCACTGGTAACCACGGTCCAGTTTAACGGTATTTTAACTTCCTAATGGGCACCCACCATTTCCAACCCTTTTTTCGAAAGATTGACCTTAAATGATATGGTCTGCTATTTAACAGTCCCTCATTAAGGAACATCGGCATGGAAAAAATAGAAACGACAGGTGAAAACCATCAGATTGTTGACCAGCTGCAAGGACTAATCTGAACGAATTGTTCTTTCGAATTGGATTATTCGGATAGAAAGGGTTTTTATAAGTCATTCATTCATGCTTTAATGATTGCAGTGTGCAGATAGATATAATCATAATTTATTTCTTGAGATGGCATTTGGTTAGAGGTGAATGTAGGAAATGAATTGTTTTTATGAATTACCGGTTCGGCTATATAATTTTGATTTTCTTTGCCTTACAATGACATTGATGTTGAAAATTTTCACGAAATTCATTAATATTTATTAACTGATGATTAGTTCCGTTCACTGAATCATCACTATTGTTATGTAATGGAATTGGCCGATACATGATGAAAATCCATGACACTTAGTGAGATTTTCACTGAACAGTTTACAAAACAGTAATACGTGTTTAACTATACATTAGCTTCCGCAGAAGTTTGAACGTTGCCAAAAACTTTATATTCGCTAAATGAAGAGAAGCTTTTCCTGAAGAATGAGAGAACATAGGAGTAGTTTCTTGAATATGAAGATCAGTTCCATAATATTTGCAATACATCTTTTGGCGAAGGACCATGAATTCAACTACGACTATGGCATATTACATTTGGAAAGAGAAAGGTTCAAAACTCAATCTTTTGGAATGCTTGAAAATTAAATTCTGAAAAATTTACCGAATAGAATTGAACTACCGACCTTCATTGAATCTGCTTTCTGATGTGTAAATTGGTTATAAGATAAGTGTGTTTCATGCTCATTCATGAGAAAGCTATTCTATGATAAAACACGTGTTGCGGTTTTGTAACCTGTTTAGAGAAAAACTTACCATTAAGTGTTATTCGAATTACCGCTTTTGTGGATGCAACTTTTACTCATACTTTGGTACGAACCATAGGTCCTTGAAATGATGTGGAAAGTAATACAGGATGGACCATCGCAAAGTATTAATATCAGAGGAACGATATTCAAGTATGTATACAGAAAAAAATTATTGATTCAAATGAATTATAATTCGATTAAACAAATTTGTCATTTAGATATGGTGCGGTGAATCTTATTATTTGAAGCAAAATTGCCGATTTGTTGATTCCAAAATGAATATTTGTTTGACTTGAAAAATTTCAGTTGAAATATTTGAGAAAAATTTTTTTCAGAAAAGTTCAACACAATGTATCTTTAAAACAATTCATTCATAATTCCATGTTTATATAGGAATTTTTTATAAAATGTTCCTGAACACGCCCTCACATTATTTGACTCCACTTAGGAAACTCACTGTGAACATCATTTGAAATTAAATTATACGCAAGATCAAAATTCACTAGAAATTATATTAGTAATTTTTTTTCAGAGTTGTCAACAAAACAACCAAAACTACCTTATTACGGTTCACTTTTCGTAGATTTTTCGTAGAACATTTAAATTTCAGGCGATTTACTTGTAATGCAATGTGCAATTTTAGCCACCTTTCTCTAGTTCCATTCATATATATGTAAAACATCAATATTTTGTTGATGAAATATATGGTTTAGCGAGTATTATCAATACAATTTTCCGAATAACAATATGCATGAATAAATCAAATATTAGATACCGATAGACTCAATGCTCAATTTCAATGAAAATATTTGTATACTTGTCAGAACCAAATCAGTTATAGCATGGTTAGACTATTTTAGATCAAATATTTCTAATTATAAAAAGACAAAATTGATATATTCGTGAAACGTGAAACTGAGAGTTTCATCGTTCTACCTCGAATATTACGGAAGATACGGGGGTGTTTCCATGAGAAGTGAGACACGCTGTATACACCGAATTATAACGAATCACTTCGTTGAAATCAATACAAATATCTTATAAAATTTATATAGATTCTATTCTTCAGGAATTTCAAAAATAATTTATCCATCTAATGATGTTGGACTTAAATTAAATTTCGACAAATGTGAAATTTTTGCCCCTTTTCAGATGCTTACAAATCCTTTCACAATGATTTCTCCACAAATTAAAACAAATTGTCCCCAAAACACACTGGTTTTATTAGGAGCTCCCCTCTCTGTAGAGTCTTTATCACGTTGCCTCACACAGAAAACAGGGCATCTTGTCTCAATAGTCTTTCTTTCCATACTGTTTGG
>WOGO01003756.1:0-13959 GCA_015342085.1 Leptinotarsa defecta | reverse complement strand
AGTGTTAGTTTGGTACCTATTTCTTTCTAGTAAACAACTCAATCGTAGACAGTAACGCCATCTTTTAGCAACAACCGAAAATACTCTATTGTTTTTGTTGAGAACAATAAAATTATCCACGCGCTTCGAATCTAGACTAGAACCTTTCTTATCAATATAAAAGGGCACTCCTTTTATCCGCGCGACGTGGGTCTGGGTTAGTTCGAGAAGCTATAGATTATACTGTAGGCGACCCCTACCGATAGAGAAGGCCCCGATACTCTGTCGAATAAGGTCCTCATGTCCTCCGTTAACGGATGAACAATCTTCTCATCTACTCACCCCGGCCAGGTAGGGGTTCAGCGTGAAGGACGCTACTGATGTCTGAGGACATTCATGCCAATCTCAAATTTAATTGTGTCCTATTTGTCCCTCTGGCAAACCCCAGCCACAAGGGTACGGGAGCTAGGCTCCATCCTGACTTAATCGAAGATGATCGAGCACGTGGGTCTGTTGAGTCGAGTAACTGAAGCGATACGGTCGGAGAAGGATTCTAGTTGTACTGCAAAGTGGTTATTGTGAATTTGTTTGTGTCGTAAACAAACGCACAAAACGTAAAGTTGCGAGTGAGTTCAGAGTTTTCAGTCTAAATGGGAGATTGCATATTTTTTCATAGAACGGAAAGGTAAACCACTGTGTTTGATTTGCAATCAAACAGTTGCTGTTTGTAAGAAGTTCAACTTGAGGAGACACTATGAGACGAATCATAAATTAAAATTCGATTGTTACACTAAAAAAATTTGAATTGTCAGCTTTAAAATCTGAACTTCAAGGTCAACAATCAATGTTTACTGAAGCTAATACTGAGAGCGAAAATGCTCTAAAATGAAGTTTTAATGTTGCATTAGAAATCGCGAAGAGATCAAAACCTTTCACTGATGGTGATATTATTAAAGACTGTATGTGAGCAACACCTAGACTCTGGGTGTTGCCTTGGCCCCTGCGACTTATTTCTGTTTCCAAGATTGAAGAGACCCATGAAAGGACGGCATTTTGCATAGGTTGATGAGATAAAAACCTAATGGCTGTGATAGCTCAAGAACATACCAAAAAGTGCATATTAGAACTGCTTCCAGGACTGGAAAAACGCTGGCACAAGTTTATTATGAACTACTTCGAAGGGAACAATAGGAAATGATGAATAAAAATAATTTTTTGAGAATACTTTCTGTATTTTTATATTTCTTCAATAAATGTTTATGTTGATTCACCTGAAAAGAAGGATACAATATTAAGATCTTTCGTCTCTTTCTGTCAACATCGCAAAAAGTTGAATATCTTCAGTGGTGTACTAGACAGACAATACACTGCGCTTTGGAAGGCGAATGTACTGTACACCCTGTATAGCAAAACCAGTAGATGTGAAAACGTAATCATCCTTCAACAAACGGAATCCAGCGAATTTACTGAATCATTGTAATCGATAGAGCACGTCCATTATCCACGACAGTGATTGGAATTTCTAGCGAGTAAAAACGGCTTTGGATGGATTGATAGTAGGTAGTGGTACGGCTAGGTCAATATTTCCTGTCTGTCGGGAATTCCTCATAGTTCACATAATTTCACTTCGCCTTCATCGAAATTTACGTTTGATTCGATTCGTAATTTCATACCGAGTAATTTACGATTTGGGCCAACAAAATCAGTATCGAGCAAGATTTATTTAGACGCTTGAGACATTTTTCATCCACCTCTCTAAAATGAGTATAGAAAAACCTACGAGGAAGTTAATGGGTCAGATGAAATTGTGGATGAAGAACCAATGTAGACTGGAATTAATATTGGAGACGAAGAAGTTGATGGTCTTGAAGATTTCGAAGATCAACTAGAATTGGAAAGGTTTGTTGAATCTATCGATGAATAAATGTCATCAAAAAGACAAAAACTGATGGATAAGTGATCAAATTCAAGATAAGGTATTTATTTATTTATTCAACGGGTAGTCCAAATTACAATGGGGAATGTTCCTCAATTTGGGTTATTACAACAAATGCAAGTTTGAAGAAAATAAAGTTGAGTTTAATTCATGAGTTTTTCAAATTGACTTCGAAAAGTATTGAAATTGATGTTTCAAATGGTGGGTTTTAATTTTTAAAGGGATTTGTTTCTAATTCACATTTTGGCAACAGCGCCTATATCAAGTTGAAATAATTTATACGTACCTAGATATTCTACTTAAAAAAAAGAAAATTATTTTTATAAATCAACAATTTAAGCAAAATATAAATAATAGTTCAATACCACCTCCACAAGCCACATAAACAACAGTTGTTCATTTATATATTTGCTTATATAGTGGAATATAGTTTAGGTGCACAAAATGTCATATGTCACAGAATCTCTCGGAACTTGGAACATAAGTAAACAGAACAGCACGCCTCTGAAATATGTCATCCTTGTTTGTCTGATACAGGTAACAGATTCATTGTCCTTCATTAGCTACGACCGATGTTGCCAAATGGTGAAATAGAAACGAATCCCTTTAAATGTTGAACGCATTATTTCATTCCTCTTTTTTAAGTATTTAAAGAAAAAGGTTGAAAGGAGGAACATTCCCCATTTGTTTATCAAATCTTAACTAAATCAAAGATAATAAATACATAATACAATATAAAACGCAATACAATAATATAGTGATATAATCACAGTACAATTTTGTCATGGAGAAGAAAAAAAAAGTTTGTAAAATCTTAAACTGATAATAAATACATAGCACAATAATAATATAAAACAAAATACAATACGGTAGTAAAATGACAGTAAAAACAATATAATGATGAAATAGTATAGAATAATCAAAAGAAAAGTTTCAGGAAATAATGTGACTCAGTTCAATTTTGATGGTATTTGTGGAGCTGCTGAAGATATCTGTTGATACATATTCCGATTTCTGAGAATTCGAGTGACAGGAGAGAAAAAATCATAATTTGTGAAGTGGAACGGTATTTTAAATGTTTCGGTACTGACTCTGGTCTGTCTGTTGACATTCAAATTAATTAAAGATAAAATCTCCTCACAGTTGATGTTGCTTAAAAACATACATCTAAAATAATTCTTCTATTCTTTAAAGATAATAGATTCATCTGATCTCTAATGTTGTTGTATGCATATTCTCTTCTTCATAGACCTAACTTGTATGCACAGATCCTCAGGAAAGTGTTTTGTACAACTTCAATTTGGTTTATGTGTATCTCATAATATGGGCACCAAATTATTGAAGCGTACTCCAATAATGATCTAACTAATGAACAATATAATAACTTGAGAGTGTTCAAACTGAATTCCTTACATGAGCTATTGATGAAGCCCAACATCTTGAGTGATTTAGCTATAATATACTCATTATGAGATTTGAAGTTCAATTCACGATCGAACATAATTCCTAAGTCGTTTATCGCTGATTTCCTATCAATCGGTATATTATTGATACTGTAGTTATGTAGAACAGGATGAATAATTCTAGAAAATGTTTGGCAGAAACATTTGGATATATTCAAATCCATTTGATTCATAACACACCAGACATAAAATTGTGACAAATCTTCTTGTAAGAGTGAGACATCATTTGTAGAAAAGTCCACAGTGGAAACCCTGAGAAACACCGGAAGGAACAGGAATTGTGGATGATACACAGCCCACTATTTTTACTATATGGCTTCTACCAGATAAGAAACTCTGGATCCATTGCAAGATTGGTCCATAAAAACCTAACGAAGACAGTTTGGCGATAAGCAAATCTTGGTTGACCCTATCAAATGCTTTAGAAAAATCTGTATAGATAGAGTCGACCTGTAATCTTTTCTCCAAAGCACCTAATATGTAATTTTCATGAACAAGTAGGTTTGTCACAGTTGATTTATTAGCAACAAATCCATGTTGCTGTGGAGATATTAGACTTTTGCATTGCCAAGTCATATGCCTGTTTACTAAAAAGTCAAAAAGTTTGGGTATTTCTGATTGGGTGCAAACAGCTCTGTAATCGTTGCCCCTGATTTATATATAAGTTTAAGAAAGCTTTGTTTCCAAAAATCTGGGAAAATACCAGAGCTAAGAGATAAATTAAAAAGTTGAGTAAGAGGAGTTGCTAAAGTATAAATACAATTCTTCAAGAAAATTGATGCATTTGTATTTGAATTTGAATAAGTACGTTCAAGTACCATACAATACTTTTTGGGTTTTTTATTCTCCATACTTCCACAATATAGGCAGATGAATACAAAGAAACAAAAATAATTATACTTTCACATTGCTTTCACAGAAACGGATGTGAACTGTGGCCAACTTCGCCGCATTACATTTCACCAGAAAAATGTTTGCTGAAAAGATGTATTTCTTATGACTTTAAATATATATCTCTCTGTATCGTTTACTAATGACGTCACACTCCCTTTTGCTGATCCTATTCGATTCCTCTAGGAATGGAAAAGTTAATTGATATTGCAATTCAAAAATATTTAGAAAATGGATCTACTTATAATTAAAATACAAATATATGTGTATTAACGCAATCAAATAACACTTTATTCTGAGATTTTCACTTAACTGTGTACACTACTGAAGAATCTCAGATTTAGGTATATCTCTGTGGAATACTGCCTTTTGAATTTGCTAGTTAAAAACATTGAATAAAATATTTACTTTAATTTTCATCTGATATTCAAACTCTTTACGAATTGTAAGTCAATTTGGTGAACTTACAAGATGATATTCAAGTTGAGTATATTGCAGGCACTCTTCTATTAGGTAATTATTGATCATTCAACTTTTCAAGTTATTCATAATTTATCTTGTATAAAATCAGTTTGATTATTTGGTGCATGTTAGAGGTGATCAATAATAAAAAATATTGAAAGAATAAATGAACATTCAACCAAAATATGGACAAATGATTGGTTGAAAAATTCTTGAACTCGGTTTCAGTGAGGGTACAAAACCTGACTTCCAATTTTGCCATTTGCTCATTCGTTCAATAATTATCGGTCCATAATTTGATAAACTATTTTAAATTTACAAGAATAATTGAAGCACATTTATTGCAAACTACATAAAAATAGTGGGCTGTTTACTTTGATTCTCATATCGATAGAAACTAAGTGAGCACACATTTTCATTTTTTCTTGAAAGATTGTCCTTCTACTTTATTTTCATTCAAATATTATATACGAGAGCTTTATCATTCAATAGGTGAAATTATTTTGTCTAACTGAATGCTACTCTTCTTTTCAGTATTCAGCAATCGAACGTAAGAACCAGGTTGCGGAAAAATCGAAATATACGCCCTTGAAGCACTTGCAGGAAGACTCAAATTCAAATATCAACTCTTCGAAGTTCTATGATTTACAAAGGCTCTTCGAGAATTCCAAAAAATCCAAATCTTCCAATTATCACCAATGCAATCCCCATTTTGATCAAAATGGATATGAATTGTGTAGTTCATGTGAAGATGTCAATTCATGTGAATCCAGTTGGGATAATTCACTAGATACAACCCAGATGACATCATTGAATTATTCAGATATTCCTATCATGGGCAATAACCGAAGAAAATCACTTATTTCGGGTCCTAATGGGTAATTTCTAAACAGAATAAGACGAAATCTTTCAACATTAATTACTCCTGATCAAACATTTATTTTTGTTTAATTTTACTGACTCATTTAACATTTCTCCAAAGGAAATATTACAGCTTTACAAAAGTTGATAAATAGAATGGAACTGACATTTTTTTTTCAATTTTCTGAAACCAAGACAAAGCCGTGATAAGCAATGAGATATTTTACTTTTGATTTTGTAAATAATTATTGCTCAATAACAACAATATATTCATAAACTGAAGTTCATATCAACTTAGTTCTAGAATTTGTTAAAATTTCATTGTTTTACTGTAAAATAACTGAGTTGGTATGGACTAAATATAATTGTCTATAGTTGAAAGTCTGGTACCTGAAATTTACTTAGGTGTAGTTAGTTTTAAGAGAGCATTCAAGTTATTTTTATCATGTAGAGATAATTGGAATAATAGACTGATTTCATTTCGCATATATTTCTTAATATAAGTTTTTTTTAGTAGGTTGTTAATTGGTATAATAAACAATCTCATACCATTTAACAATCTGCAAAATTCGCCACATTTCATTAGATTTTCATTTTGTAGCAAGATACATTTTTTTCTGAAACTCTTCATATTGATGTTTCCCAGATGTACCACCAACTTTGACAGTTGAGCACCGCTTTCTAGTGGACATGACTTGTTTTCAATTGTTGATCTGATTAGAAGAGTGAAATGAAATTTTCAGGAGTAAGTGCAAATTTTTCGGGAAAAATTCATATTGCTGATATTCATAATCTTAATAAAAGTTGACAAGTCATTTTTTAATCTCAACATTTTCTAAGACTGAGAATATTTTTGAATAGTTTGTTTTATGAACTGACTAGGTCTATAGTTTGGCCTGTTTTCATGATCGAATTCATTAATATTTGGGTAATTGTGAATATATCACAATTTGTTTTCAAAATAGACTCAATTACCAGTAGAATCAGTCAAGTGAGGTGAAATAGTTATTCAAATTTAGATATTTGGGAGAATTTTTTAATATCATATAATTCATTTTTTCAGTCCAGTTTACTGTTTTTCTCATATCTCAATTAAGGCATATAGACTGAATAATTTGTGCTTGCTGAATTAAAGTGCATATATTTGAACGAGAATTGGAAACAAAAATAAACTACTTCTGTCCTCATAAAGGATGTGCAAGTAAAAATCTACAAATGGTTTATGCTATATTCTGATGACTCTATATATGGTTAACGTTTGTATAATATGTATGAATGTGTGGTGAATGGCAGTATATTATAATAAGAAAATTACATGTATAGTTGTTAATTATGATGTTAAATGTTACGTAAGTAATCGGAAAAACAAATAGTGTTGTATATTCTATAATACACGTTACCACGTATATTGTTCAATTAAAATATTGACCCAAAGAATAATTCGTTATTTAAAGAAAAATGCAGAATGTACAAAAATTTTATAAAATGTTGTCAGATTGATGTGGTATGTGCCTTTCATAGTGTATAAAACAACGATTATTTATTTCTGAAATCTAGAGTAGTTACCGTTTATTCTGTTCATTCATTTATATATTTTTTCTTTTATATTTGAACTTTAATGCTCAAATAATATTAATGATCTGAAAATTGAATATGAATCTCATTACGTTCATGTCAGCATAATACTTTTGTGATTAAATTTCAACTTTTGTTTCAATTTATTTAAAAATTTACGTTGAATATTTAGCATCTTCATTTGAAGATTTTCAAATACCTCAAAATAACATTCCTCTATAACTTCGAGTATTAAAATGGCCGCTTATTGAACAGTTACCTTTTTAATTCTGTCTTTTACCAACATTCCAATTCATGTGTACAAAATAAAACATTCAAAGCAATAGTTTCTCAAGTCATAATTTACATACTGTTGAATCTTTTTTTATTTTGTAAGTTATTCTAATAGACTAAGAATTTATTTTATAACGGTGTTCAATGAATATCTCATTACCATGTTTTTAATTGAAAATAGTGCTTGCGAAATGATGCAAAATCAATTTCATAAATTTGAAATGGAGAAGTATATTTTTTGTAGAAATTACAACTTAGGGTAATTTCAGTCCTGAGAGGTTTGAAGATATAAACCATTTTCCGTGATTTTGGTTGAAATTATTCAATTTCTACTCAAAACTTTTTTCATTTCAATGAAACAGTATTTTTTGGTTTCTCTGGATATAAAAGATATGTTATAATTTTGAGCATATACACTGAAACTAACAAGTGTCTTAATTTCATTAGAAATATATCCTTTCCAAATTGTATTAACCATAATTAAATCAGATTCTTTTTAATAAGTAGTTCTATTTTTTCTAAATTATTGATAAGGTATATTAATTTTATAATTACTGCCCACTATAGAATTCTTCGAAACTTAGTTTTTTCATTCGTTCAAATACTTAAAACTGTTTTGTCAGTTGTTTCATCTACCTCATTATCGTATTTTTTTATTTAAGTATTGTCCTAATATTATTAATGTTATCGTTGATTTATGTTATGTCTCAGGGCATCTTGATTAGATGGATTGTAGCTAATTTTTCTTTTGCACAATATTACTTTTTCAACTCTGTGAAGTTTGATATCCATCCGATTACTGATATTTGATTTGTTTGACCCATAAGTCTGATTTGTGAGGCTGCTAGTTGATATTTTGCGAGCCAACGGACTTTCATGTTATTGTTAATATGAAAACACCTAAATTCTCTTTGCAACCCTCTATAATTAGTTACTATTGACTCCATCTTTTACTGTTCCATTTTTTAATTCACTCTCATGAAATAATATTTTCAAATAGTTGGCTAATAGGTTGATATTTTACCCAAAGACTTTTATACAGTTCGATGCTAAGAACATAAATAATCTGATGTAATTCAACACAGACAAATGCTATGATACATAATTTTTGCAACTTCAAAACAAGTACCATATTAACAAATTACACTAAAATTTAAGATGCCTGAATGTATATATTCATTATTGAAGGTTATCCCTCTTATCTACTAAATTTTTATTACAATCATAATAGTAACTTCAGATTTTATTTTATAATTGTTATTACTGAAGTTGAAATGAGCAATTTTATTAATAACCTGAAATAGTGAGAAAAGATAATTTGACAGCTCTGAATAGTAGATTTTTCATGTTGATTTCAGGTGCTATGGTTTCTGAAATTTTATGAACTTTTTGCACAAAAATGGGTAACTGGTTCTAGAAGGTTGCCTTTATTTATTGGTTATATTTATTTTTTAGCTTTTCTAATTTACAATCTGTTTGGCAAACATTATACAAAGATCTTTAATAACTTGGCTGTGAGATTGAGAAATTATTTAATGCAACATATCTTACTTTTTCCTGTTTTTCAAGGAATCATGCAATTTTATAATCATAATATAAATTAATTTTTATCATTGACTTTATTGATTCACTGCATCTCTTACTCAAACTTATTTCAAATAATTTTGCTGATTATTTGATTACTGCTTATATAACCCCTATTTTTATAAAAATTATTTATCTTGCCTTTTCAGTTATTTGACTAAAGTATTTCACCCAGGGAGTTAACGAGATCAATTGGGGCATTTGCTAAGAAAATATCTAGAATGTATTCCATACATCTTACTTCATTTAAGTATTTATGAGTTGTTGAAGTAAGTGTTAATAAGCATAAAGCTGGCAAAATGTTGGTCTCTCTTGGAACTATTGCTATTATTTTTCATTCCTAGTTTTACATACTTATCAATAAAAAGTTTAGTACTTTTCTGCGATAAAATTTAGATATATCTAAGCAATACTCTGAAGTATCTTATTTCTCTTCTCACTGCCAAAACCTAAATATAGTTTTGAACTTGTAGATCTGTTATGAATAAATATTCGAATAAATTGTGTAAATGTGTTAATATATTTTTGTACGCTTGAATGATTGGGTAATAAAACGTATTTTAAAAAATAAATATTGAATAAAGCAAAAAAGTGTTTCAATTGATGGTGTATTGAGAGAAAACTATATAAAATGGCTTTATGTTGCAAGTCATCAAATTGTTCTTATCAAATATTCCTCTTGTAACCTTGTAGGAAGGCTGAAATTTTTGATGTCGCGCCTCCTAGAAAAGGAACTCGACCATATGAATCATTTCAACAGAAAATAATTCCAACCCCTATCCTTCGTGCATTAAATAAATTCACATTTCTCATAAAATTGAAAATAAACTTTGCAGGTTGGGTCTTTCAGAGGAAAAACTCGATCATATTAATCGTTTTCAACTAAAAAAAGTCGGCAAAAATTCTTGCAGATGATTCTTCCCAGATGAGAATCTAGACTAGAGTAATCATTTCTGACAAAAAATTCTATGTATGACAAAATTTCACATTTCTTTTGCAGGTTTGGCTTCCCAGATTAGAATCTCGACCATAGTATTCATTTCCGATTTTTTTTAACCGACGGGTTAAAAAAATCGAATTTCTGATTAGCTTGACAATAAGCTTTTCATGTTGGGTCTTCCGGATACAAGTTTTGACAAAATTATTCATTTTCGACAAAAAAAATTACAACCCCCAACCTTCGGGTGTGAAAAAAGTCAACATTCCTAACAGAATTGAAAATGAACCTTTTACGTCGGCAGAACTTCTTGCAGGTCGGGCCTCCGAGATAGAAATTTCAACTACACCCTTTGTGTATTTTTTTTGCTTCTTTGGACGATAATTCACAATATTAGGTTTATCACAGTTTTTGAACACTAGCAAAATATAACTGTTCTCTCCTTTGTCTGGAAAAATTCCACTTGCTATTGATTGATTAGAGATGATTTATAATGACTTATTTAGAGTATAAACACATTTTTTCAGTAGATACGCTGGAATTCCTGCTGAACTACAAGGTAACCTTTCTTAAATTTAAAGGAGTGTATCCTGTTCCTCCAATAGCTCGGTAAAACCTTCTTCAGGGTCAATTTCATTCGGGAAATATTTATTGAACCATTAGTGAAGGCAAAGTTGTTACATTTTATAATTTTGCTCAAATAAACATTTGAGATGTGGGTAGTAAAAAGGTTTATAATATCAGAGCCAATATCACTGTTAGTATTTTCAAGATATGTGCTGTTAGGTATGCAATATTCTTTTCGCATAGTATTAATATGATTCTAATATATTTTGAGCCTTTGTGAATTGAGTTATTGACTATAAAAAGTCGTTTTAATAACACTGTTTAGTCAGAAGTTTGCATTGAGATCTCATCTCAAGCTAGAAGACAAATAATTATTGTATCTAAAGAAGGATTTATACTTTGCATGACTTGTTTATTGTCAGTTATTAATCGTTTCAATTCCGTAGAGTATCATTTGGGAAATTCACTACTTTTCATCAATATTCAGGTACAAAGAGATAAGAGCATTTGTTGAGATTTGGTAAAATTGATGTCATCTGGTTAACGCCATCATTCTTTATACATATATCCCAGTTAATTGGTGCAACATAATTATTCAAATCATCATAACCAATATTTGTGAAATGATTCATGACTAAGATACATACAGTGTCACACATAAAGTTCGAGACGTATGGAAGTTTTTTTAATAATAGATGTAATAAAAATTTGATTTCGCAGTTAGTTTGTGCTTGAAAAATGAGTAAGAATCAGCCTCTTTTCTTTTGTCATATGCTACTCTAAACCTGTCAAATTTGACATTTTTACGAAAATCCTCAAAAAATCTTTTTTTGGAAATTTCGAAAAATAAAGAAAAAGTTGTTCAGCTGGAGTTGACACAAAGTAGGTCTGATTGTCCTAGCGGCAATATTTCTAGGAAATATGACACTACAATTCTTGAATAGTTTAGATATTTTTTTATGTTGAATTATACCTATACAAATAAAACTGGAAGACAGAAAACATTGAAACTTAATACGGAAGTTGAGTGAAGTGGTGACCTAGAAATTCTTTGGAATATTTCAAACCTTAGATATTTTTTATATTTCAATTTGTATGTTATTTTATGCTTTCATCATGAATGAAGTACATAAATGTATATCTGAATGTGTAAATATATATTCATGTCTAGGAAACACACATTCAAAGGTGAGACTTTGTTAACCTTCAGTGTTCACAAGTTTCTACTTCAGAGAGTGGTCATTCATAAGTGGAGAATAACCCTCGAATATGTGTGACTATATACTCAGTCTCCAAGAAAAGGTGGACCAGCATGGGAAAGTCAGAAACTGTGAGGAAAATAAAGTCGGAAAAAGATGTCTATTTTAGAGTTTATTTAAATGTTTTTTGGCATGATCAACATTGGCATTATCTTCACATTACTCATCTATAATCCAGCATTAGGCATCCTTGCTTTCTTCACTGGTAAGGCTCTTCATATATGGATTACTAAAGATACAACTTTTTATAAATGATGCATTTACTAATTATCCTTAACATTTATTTGAAATAATAAAAATTCTATGGTATAGCCAGAATTCCCAACATTATTTTACAAAAATGACAGAATTATTTACAACTTTGGCCTATATATTTATCTATCGAGTCATATTTCCAATTAGTATCTTTCAAACAGTCTAATTCCTTCCTCAATACTTTTATCCTGGATTGGTGTATTTCTTGCAAACTGTTTTGTGCATTTGTTCTAACAATTTCAAAATACCTTGTGCATTTTACTGTTGAACTGGATGAATCTTCAGTCCTTTCTTCCTGATTAGGTGAAAGTAATATAGCTTTTGGTAAAATCGAAGAAGACATATCAAAAACCACTTGTTTATGGTCTATTCAAATTTTGATTTATCTCCTATAGCTAATTTTTCACTTCTTATGCTTCTACAATACAAACAAGAATCCCGTTCACTTCTCTCTATGATAATGGCTTTTGCTACCAGTAACCAGTAAACCAGTTCCATATATATAATAGGGAGCAAGAACAGAAATATACGCGGTCACAGTGTTGCCAACCCAATTAAATTGTTTTGTGCGACGGTAATGTGAAAAATACGGAAAATTCCATTGAGAAGAGCGAAATGTAAATTCATGGGAAAATAGACACATACTTAAATCATCACCTCAAATAAGCTCTATAGGTATATCCAAAATTTTTCGAAATATAACAATGAAAAGAATAACAAAAATAAACATATTCAAGAAATACTTTATTTATTTCACAATAAAGTTTCTTGTATACGTTATGAATTTTCATCAGATATGGGTCGATTCCATTACATATAAAAATAAAAATATCAAAGTACATTAAATAATATTGGTGAGCGTGCTCTTACAACCTATACCTAACAAATTATTTACTGTTTTCGGCAATCCCCAATGATTTCTATGTTTTCAACAGTTTCTCCAGGGTTACTATATAAGGGGTTTGCGAACTAGAGTCGATCTAGAGAAGGGGTACCTGAAGAAAGGAGGAGGGTGTGGTTGCAAAATTGGCATTTGCAGCAGTTGTCATAGTTGCAGCAATTTTGACGTTACTGATACTTTTTGAATTTTAGAATTGAAAATTACTTTGGAAGTTGATTTATGAATTTTCCTGAAGTTTCTTGGGTGAACATTTATATCGATAAGACATGTTCCACATTTCACATATTCTCTTTATAACGTAGAGCAGCCATATTCTGTGTTCCGCGATATCCTAGGTTTCGACAATACCCCTGTAGGGGTTTTGCAAGAAATTAGAAAGAAATTCAAAACATCTCTCTCTGGTCGATTGTTTTGACGCGGCGTATCATGATTCACGAGGCGCAGCTGAACTTAGTCGCCACCCACCACAGTATACTTTGTTCATTCAAATGAACAGTATACTTTGTTGAGCCGACACAAATGAGCCGTTACTCGAGACAAAGCTACCACTGCATTGCCGAAAGACGGCGTTCAGCTACTCCAAAAAATCCGATGCAAGCCATTTGAATAAACGTACCGTACAATCCTACTATGCCGCCACAGCCGATATCTACTTGGGAGCGCGCAGTCCTTTTGATAAAAGCCGCCTCTGAGATTAGACACTATAAACGTGAACAGGTGACTTTCAGCTATAACTTCAAAACATATCGTCTAGATTGTTCATCTATTTTTATTTCAGCTTTTTAACTATCAAAGGCGCCGACTCGAGTATTTTTGAGAACGTTCGAGATCGAAGCTTGAACTATAAAAGCGACGATCGCGCCTCGACACTCAATCATCCTCCGTTGAAAGATGAACAATGTTTTCAGCAAATTCAACCCAGCCAGGCAGGGGTACAACGCGAAGGGCGGTACTGATGTCTGAGAACATTCATGCCGCCATACCATTAACACCCACATCAGTCATGACCCGTTTGT